>JAFVLL020021914.1:0-35809 GCA_021397915.2 Tor tambroides
CCATCTGTTTTTACAAATAAGATTTTTTTACATTAGCATTTCTTACATAAAGGAAGTATTGCAGCGTTACAGGAATTTGTGAAACAATGGCACAACATAACATCAGCATCAATGACTCAACTGCATCAGATGATTTATTTGATATGGAATGGAGCAAATTTATAATGAAACAAGATTATGCAGAACGTGTATTTATCTGGATCGTTTCAGTCATTGAGATTCCAGTCATGATCTTAACTCTGATTGCTTTGTTTCCTCGTCAAATCTCGGCCTGCTGCTTCAGTTTTTGTTAGTCATTTGATACTTTCAGATTTCATACAGGTCATTTGTATGTTAATATCAACCATAACCTCATGGACACAGAATCTGATTGGTGCATATATCTATTCATATATCTATTCTCTGATTGCGGGTCTGTATTTTATGTCATGTGTTGCTTTAGAACGATATATTCTGGTTTCTCATCTTATCTGGTACAAATCTCACCATTCACTCAAACTCTCCTGTTTTATTTCTGTGATCATCTGGTTTGTGCCTCTGATCTGTGCAGAAATAGACCCTCCTTGTATTTATTTTAATAATCTACCCCTGTGTATAGCGTGTTTAATTCCCTACATCATCATCATTCTCTGTTTTGCTGGCACTTGTCGAGGTCTTTCTCACTCAATATCACTGACTGCTCTCAAGCGCAAATTAATTTTTGGCAGTTTGTTCCTGGTGCTGTTGACTTACACATTTCTCATTCTCCCTTATCTGATTGTGCTTTTTATTAGAAATTATGAGGCTTCCCATTTTCTTTCTAACAATTATTTATTAATTGAAAAGTCTTCTTTCTATGCACATTTGCTGCTGTTTGTGAATCCACTTGCTGACTGTTTGCTGTATCTGTTCATGAGGCCTGATGTTGGTGATTTAATGAAGTCTGTTCGCTGCTGTTGTAGACATCAGAGTTTGAATCACAGCCAGGACGAACACTCTGTGTTGAATCCACAGAACAGCTGCTGTACTGTAGTGTGCTGTATTTCAGCTCAAACGCCTGCATCTCATTCACTGAACACCTGCAGCTCAGTTTAACCTGCTGCTAAATGAGCTGAAAAACACTGAGCTATATTTAAAATAAGTCCATTTTTACTTTGCAAACACACTTTATTCATAAAATAATTAGTAAACAATTGTATTCACAAAAAGAGGTGTGTTTGTGTTTCTCCTTCTGCTGACTTTATGTAGTAACAGTAATTCATCATATGATGGAGAAAAGGGTTATGACTGGTCATAGTCTAGTGGAGCAAATCTTCACATTTTTAAGGCCGGGCATACACGGTGTGGTTTTCGTCTGATTTTGAGCCGAATTCTGAGACTCTTTTTGAGTCGGGCCGAATTTCAGCTTTGTCGCGCATCGTTTGTCACGCAGTGGTGGAAACGAGAAGTGATTAGCTTCTCCTGACAGGCAATCGGACGGTTGGATGAATTTCTGACATGTCAGAAATTTTGGTCGCTCCTCGTGAGGGTATCACACAGTTGAAGCAGATCTACGAACCGACTGCCCTAAACGCAGTGCTTTTTCCCCTCACTGCGCCTGCACGACAATAGAACTTGAACCATTTAATCTTTAAAGCAGCAAGAAAGAAAATGACAACAGGGAGATCTTTGATAAAATAATGTTATCACAGGAAATGTGAACCATTGCCCATCATTTTGCAATCAGTGATAAAGACAAACACGTCGCAAAATTATAAATATTTCAGTTTTAAACCATGAAGGTGAGCCAGTGCATGCCACACAAACAATTTGCAAACTGCATGAGCGTAATGGCCATGAAGAACTTTTGGTAATACTTTATAATAACTGCACACTATGAATCATTAGTTAAGCATTAGTAAATAGTCAATTCATCCTTTATAAAGCATTGTTCCAACATGAATAGGCATTAGTAAGCAGTTTATAAATACAGCTATAAATGTTTTGTTCTTGAGCATATCTATAATGTTTAATAACTGTATTTTCATACTTTATTAATGATCAATTTCTAAATTAATAACCAGTTATTTAGGAGTTGTCAGTGGTTCATAAGATAATTTAGAAAGTGTAAGTAAACGATTAATAGACTATTTAAATGTACATTTATTAATCTTATATGTAGACATGATAATAGTTGCTCGGTGTGTTAATAAATGCTTTATTAACACATATTCCTGCTGTAATTCATGATTAAGTTAGGTAGTTATAAAACATTTAGTAGTTGCCAGCCATCTGTTTTTGTGAGCTCATCTAAAGTGAGAACTATTTATACCTTGTGAAGTATTTATAAAGCAGATTTAAAGGCTCATTTATCTTACAAACAGAAAAGTTAAACAAAAACAAAACAGAGGGATACAGAACACAGAAATATTTTTTTAAGATGCAAAAAATGAAACTGTACAACTGTACACTTGATAAAAAAATGAAAAATAAACCTCTGCAAATATCATAGAAAACAACAACAACAAAAAAATCAAGTGCAGAGTTGTACAGTTTCATTGTTTTGCATCTTGAAATAAATATTTCTGAAATAAATATTTCTAACGGCACATATTCTCTCAGAGGAGACGAGAGACATATTGGGTATTGTCTAGTTATTTTCTAAAAAAAAAATTAAAAAAAATCTCCTATGGCTGATATACATAGTGAAAAAAACAACAACAACAGAATTGAAGTATTTCATGTCAAGTTGTTTTTGAAATTTCTTTGTCTGTAGGCTTAAAAAGGTCTTATTTTTATTGATGAGGAAGATGCTGGGAACAGCAGATTTGTGCGGCGCTAATCGTAGCCTCACTCGAATACCGGCTCTCTTACCTCTCTTATGGTATTTTCATTATTAAATTTATAGGTCTACCTTTGCCACGCAATAATTTCATAGCTCATTACTGCACAACTGACGCGCGGATAATAAATGATTAAATTAGCTTACTCCTCATTTAAAATGATTTAAAACATTTAGATGTAATACACAATGAATAGGCCTATAATTAAAATTCCGTCTAAAGTAGCTATGTCCGAACACTAACACCCGCTCCCTCCTTAACAAGATGGATGACGTGAGATTGCGGGTTACCAACAACTGCCTAGATAGCTGCATTACAGTGTTTACGGAGACTTGGCTGTATGAAAACATACATACATACTGAGCTAGTAGGCCGCTCCTTCTACAGTTCAGACCGCACAGCCAACTCCGGTAAGGCAAGAGGAGGAGGTGTGTGTGTTTACGTTCATAACAGTTGGTGCACTGACGCGGCTGTTATTGAGAGACATTGTTGCCCGGACTTGGAATTTTTAACACTTAAATGTAGACCGTTTTATCTGCACAGGGAATTTTCAACTGTCTTCATCACTGCTGTTTACGTCCACCCCTGAGCTAATGTTAGGCTAGCCATGGCAAAGCTATATGACTCTATCTGCAAGCAGCAAAACAAACACCCAGAGAGTTTTTTTTTATTGTGGCAGGTGATTTTAATCACTCATGTCTAAAGGCTGTTCTGCTCAAATTTTATAAAAATGTGGACATTAAAACAAGAAAAAATAAAACACTGGACCAGGTCTACACAAATGTTCCTGGGGCTTATAAAACTTACCGTTCACCTCATCTTGGACAGTCGGATCACCTATATTTGTTCTTGACCCCAGCTTATAAGCCTCTCATCAGTAGAACAAAACCACAAATCAAGACAGTACAGATCTGTTCTGAGGAGGTTTCTTCAGCCCTGCAGGACTGTTTTGAGGATACCAAGTGGGAGCTTTTTGACCAGTCAGACCTTGAGCTCTACACCACCACAGTCCTGTCTTACATTAATTTTTGCACAGACATTGTAACCTTGGAAAAACAAAATCAAGGTGTACCCCACTCAAAAACCTTGGTTTAACAACAGAGTGCGGAAGTTGCTCAGAGTTCGGGACACAGCACTGAGATCACGAGACAGGCAGGAGTATGGGAGGGCAAGGGCCAACCTACACAGAGGCATTACACAAGCTAAGCGGGAGTATAAGCAACGAATGCAGGAAAACTTCAATGAAAATAACCCCGCGCCATGTGGCAAGGTGTAAGGAACATCACTGACTATAAGCAGAGCAACAGTCATCCCACCTCCACTGACCCCTCCCTTCCTGATCAGCTAAATTCATTCTTCGCCCGCTTTGAGGACAGACCCAGATGCAGACACCAGCTTTCCAGAGAGCGATCAGTCATTCACTCTCCAAAATTATCAGGTAAAGAGAGTACTATCCAACATTACTAGCATGAATGATTACCAGCCAATTTCTCTCACCCCGGTGATTATGAAATGCTTTGAGAGACTGGTTTTGTCCCACATCAAAGCATATATCCCTCCTGACCTCGAAAAACACCAGTTTGCATATAGGATCAACAGATCCAAAGATGACGCTATTTTAATTGCACTGCACGCAGCTCTTACACACTTGGAAAATCCCAACAGCTACGTCAGGATGCTGTTTGTGGATTACAGTTCTGCGTTCAACACCATCAATCAAATAAAACTGGTCAACAAACTGCAAACACTGGGTCTGGGAGTTCTTTTCTGCCATTGGATTGAAAGCTTTCTCAGTAATAGACCCCAGCATGTCAGGTTTGACCACAACTGCTCTCAAAACATTATTGTCAGCACTGGGGTCCCCAAAGGCTGTGTTCTTAGTCCAGCACTCTACCTTCTGTTTACATATGACTGCACCTCCCACAACTCAAATACCCTTATTAAATTTGCAGACGACACAGTGGGACTCATAACCGGCTATGATGAAACTGCATACAGAGAGGAAGTCCAGATACTAACTACTTGGTGCAAGGACAATGACCTCATTCTTAATACAAAAAAAAACAAAAGAAATCAAAATAGATTTCAGAAGAAGCAAAAAAACATCCCACAATGGTCTGTGTATTAATGGAGAGGAGGTAGAGAGAGTCTCAAGTTTTAAGTTTCTGGGAGTGGATATTACTGGGGACCTGAGAACACCAGCTGCATCATTAAGAGAGCCCAGCAGAGACTGTTCTTTCTGAGGAACCTGAGACGCAATAAGCTTCCACGGAAGCTGCTGAACAGCTTCTACCGCTGCACAATAGAAAGTGTTCTAACATACTGCTGCACTGTGTGGTATTCCAGTTACACTGCTGCGGACAAAAAAGACTTGCAGCGCGTTGTCACTTCAAGATGGCGCCGCTGTGTTTGGATGCCGTCCAGGTCGCTCCGCTCAGATTGTGCTTTTATTTACCTTTTTACTTACTTTTGCTTTCTCTTTTTACACACATAACGTCTGCACTGATCACTTACGACAAAGGAAAACTTTTGGACATTGGACACCACTACACTAACCTGTTTCAGGACACTTTATCCCCGAATCCATCGTGGCCACTCGAGATTCTTCGATACACGGAGGAGAACAATGGCCACTTGAATAACCCCCCGAGGCGACAGATCAAGAAACACCGCGGGAAATGCTCTGGGATTCACAACAGACTGAGGAAAAGGGCTCAAAATCCTCCTCTACCGAGCATTCTGCTCACCAATGTCCAATCCTTGGAAAATAAGATGGACGATCTTAGAGCCAGGATAAGTTTCCAATGGGACATAAGGGACTGTAACATCCTTTGTTTGTCTGAAACATGGCTCACGCCCTCGGTCCCGGACACTGCTGTAACGCCGTCTGACAACTTTTCTGTTTTACGGATGGACAGAACAGCCGAGGCCGGTAAATCCAAAGGTGGAGGAGTGTGTTTCATGATTAACAAGAAATGGTGTGATCCCAGGAATATCTCCACTCTGCTGCATTCCTGCTCGCCTCATCTGGAACATCTATCCATTATTTGCCGCCCATTCTATCTGCCCCGGGAGTTTTCATCGATCATTGTTACTGCTGTTTACATTCCACCACAGGCAGACACCGACTTGGCTTTGTCTAAGCTTCATGATGTGCTCAGCGGCTACATCAACAAACACCCTGACGCTGCCTTTATCATCGCGGGGGACTTTAACAAAGCCAACCTTATGCAGGTCATGCCGAACTTTCATCAACATGTATCCTGTCCAACTAGAGGGCAAAATACACTGGATCATTGCTACTCTCAGTTTAAGAATGCCTACAAAGCCCGCTCACTACCGGCTTTTGGCAAATCGGACCATGCTGCCATTTTCCTCACACCGGAATACAAACAAAGGCTCGCTCAGGAACCCCCGGTGCAGAGAGTAGTGACACGGTGGTCCTCCCACTCAGAAACTATGCTTACAGGCGGCTCTTGATGACGTCGACTGGGACATGTTCCGGGCGAGTTCATCTGACGTCAGCGAGTTCACGGATGTAGCATTAATCTTTGTAAACACGCTAAATGAGCAAGCTACAGAAACAATAACTGTAAGGATCTTCCCAAATCAGAAACCGTGGGTGGACAGAACAAACCATGCTGCATACAATGCCAGTCTTTTGTCGGGGAACATGAGTGAGTAAAAAGCATCGTGCTATGCTCTCCGACGTGCAGTAAGAGCCACCAAACTCCGATACAGGGAGAGAATTGAGTCTCATTTTCAGCTCAATGACTCTCGACGCATGTGGCAGGGACTGAGGACCATCTGTGCCTTTGGAAACAAATCCTCCGCAGAGGTGAGAACAGATCCGTTGCTGGCCGACGAGTTAAACACCTTCTACGGCCGCTTTGAATGCAATGGCGGCAGCGCGACTCTGCCGATCAGCTTATCAGGAAGCAGCAGGCAGAGCAGCGATAATCATGTAATCACTGTGTCGGAGGACGAGGTTCGGAGGGCCCTAAAGAAAGTGAACATCAGGAAAGCAGCCGGACCTGATGGAATTACTGGCCGTGTTCTGAGGTCCTGCGCTGATCAGCTCGCTGGTTTGTTTACTTCCATCTTTAATGAGTCCCTTGCTACCTCTGTGGTTCCCACCTCCTTTAAAAAATCTGTCATCATCCCTGTGCCTAAGAACCAGTTGCCCTCACATCAATAGTCATGAAGGTTTTTGAGAGACTTGTAAAGAGCCACATTTGCTCCTCCATCCCTGTTACTTTGGACCCGCTTCAGTTTGCATCGCCCCAATAGATCTACTGAAGATGCCATCTCTCACGTCCTCCACTCTTCATTTTGCTACCATCTGGTAAGCGCTTCCGTAGCCTGATGGCAAAAACTGAGAGACTTAGGAGGAGCTTCTTCCCCCAGGCCATCAGGCTCCTCAACTCAAACTCGGTCTCATAACACCAACATGACTCCATTTAATAACCACTAATAATCAGTAAGCTATTAATAATTTTTCCACCATTCGTACTGCTGCTAGGGATATACCCCGTACAACCTGTTTGCACATTCTTCTTGCACATTCCTTCTTATATTACTATTTATTAAGTCTACAGTATACTGTCCTGCACACTTATTTTTTTGCACATTTTATTTTAGATTTTATTTTCTATTTCTTATTTCTACTTCATTTATTTTATTTTTTTCATATTTATGTATATTCTTGTGTTGTATTGCATATATTTGCACTGTCCATGGAGCGGACCTGACTTTCATTTCACTGCTGGTTATAATCTGTATAATTGTGTACGTGACAAATAAAAATCTTAAAAATCTTGAATCTTGAATCTTGTGAAGACAGCTGAAAGGATTGTCGGTTCCCCACTTCCAAACTTGTGTGACATCCACTCAAACCGTCTCCACACAAGGGCCACAAACATCCAGCAGGACCCCTCACACCCCGGAAACTCTTTTTTCACCACCCTCCCCTCAGGTAGACTGAGAACTCTAAGAACACATACTAACAGGCTACGGAACAGTTTCTTCCCCAGAGCTGTGGACACGCTGCAGAAATTATAGTAACTTTCACCAACACCACTAACACTCAATTCCCCTATAAACATGTACATAGACATTTCTACACACGCATACAACATATCCAGACAAAGCTGTAACACCTGGACTAATTGCTATAATGGACTTTGTGCAATGATTACCCTTCGAACCCTTGAGTGTCTTAAATTTGGTTAATGGACAATGGGCACAAATGAATGATCTCTGTGCAATAGCTTGTGTTTTAGTGTATTTATATTCTCTTATATTTTTAGAGTATTTAATTATATTATGGGCTGAATGTATTGTAATGTTAATGTGTGTAATGTTAAATGTAACATTTTTATTTTTAATGCTGCTAATTAGATTTCTCCAACATAATTTCGTTGTATAAGGATATGCAATGACAACAATAAATAAATATAAATCTAAATAATAAGAATACAAATGATAATAGCAATGGTAATAATTTAATACATAATTGGAAATGACAAATCACTTGATGCTTTTTATTTATTTATTTGTTTTTATTTATATTTTTTAATTTATTTTTTAATTTTTTAATTAATTTATTTATTTTGTGCTGTGCACGTGCTGTCACTGCAAGTGTGAACAACTCTGAGATGTGGCCGTGCCTCCTTGTTTATCATTACTAAACATATATAACAGTAAATAACATGAATAATACTAAATAGTAGTGGTATAATAGCAGCAGATTACAATCATGTAAATAATATTATAACGTAAACACTTATACAGGCGGAATGGCGTTTATCCTTACATTTGCCGTGAATGCCCAGTAATTATATGATTACTTACGGTGTGATGCATGCACACTCACAATCGATAAAATCTCCTTCGATTTGGATTACTACACTTTACTTTCAACGACAAACTATCTACAATATTCAGCCAAACTCCCTTCCCGTTATCATCCACCTGTTGCTCTTCTCCGTTACTTCGCAAACTCCAGTGGAAAAGTTTAGCAATAGTCCATTTCACACTGGATGACAGGAGTGACTGGAAGAGTCCATGTGTTAAAGGGGAACACATTCTACAGCCTGTGTACAATAAAAACTGTCTAAACTCAGTCGCCTTCCATCGATCTATTTCCCTCACTGCCCTTGGTTTGCGCTCAAATTCCATAGGCACATTTTTCTTGGCACCAACCAACCTTTCTGTCAGCACAGTGGCTTGAAATCCTGACAGCCTGCATGTTAGAGGACCCAGTCGAAGCCACAAGTGGAGAAGCCGCCTCATGACACCAAGGCACACAAGGTGCATGTAATCAAGGGGGAATCCAGAGACCATATCCAGGGAGGTTTCTTCCAGAGGTGAGGTGCCATGATGGTGTTCTGGATCAGTCTTATTTCTGAAGCTGTCATCATTTCTAAGAGGCATGTTATTTCTAGGGAATGTCATCCTGTTCTCCAGGTGCACTCCATCCTGAATGCACTTTTCGCATCCATGGTAGCCTGTGTGGCCTTTCACTTTTTTCAGAAATGCACGTGCAGGTGCGTCACAAACCATTGAGGTAAGCTGTAATGTTAACTTAAGTCCTTCAAATTCAAAACCATGACTTAAGTGTTTTATTTCACAGATGAAGTCCTCAAGATACTCATCCAGTGAGCCAGGTTTACTCTCACCACAAAATAAACCTATTGTCACAGGTTCCTCCTGCACCAAGTTTTGCACAGTTCCAAGAATCGGCCAGAATTGAGTTGCTGAACTCTTGTAGAGAGGCAGACCATCAATGCTCACCTGGAGCTTCAGATTGCTCATGTTCTGCAAAATGTCCATGTTGCTGTGGAGTACCGCTGAAATGGATTCCAGCAGACCAAAATGATAGTACTGGCCACCAGCCTTGTTTTGGACTTCAGTTCTGTTTGAACGCACTGTTCCTAATAGTGTCCTGGCATCTTTTGGCAGATTCAGATCGTGCTTGCGGAGGACACTCAGTAATGAATTTAGCGCAACATGTGTTATTTTATGTTCTGTTGCCCAGGTTGCCAAGTCATCATTCAGGGAACTTGGATGCAGTTCAGAATCTGTGTCTGAGTCTGTGTCAGATTCACTGCTATGTGAAGCACTTGCCATGGCGACACATTCAGGCTCATCTATATGGGACAAACCGTCCATAAAGTCATTATTGTCATCAGGGCCGTCGCTAGGAATTCTGGGCCCTGTGCACTAAATTTGCTATGGGGCCCCCTCAAAATCACGTTCATTTTTGGGTGAATCTCCCTTTAAGAACTTTATTATTTGTAAATAATAAACACCTAATTTATATAAGACACTGATGTTTATCTTTAATCAGGCCCTTATTGAATTAACATTTTACTTCAATTAAAATTAATTAGAGCCAAACATTTTAAAAGAAAGAAGTTCTTGCTTAGAATCCAGAGTTTAGCTGACTAGTATTAGTAGGATGGTGGTCACAAGAAGTAAAACCATGGTCCTCATTACCATGGTTATATGGTTTTTAAAATAAATAATAAGTAATAATAAACTATAAAATTTGTAGTTAAAAAACTAAACATGAAGAAACTACAAAACACCTTCTATAAAATTAAAATATTCCCCAATATGTAATAACAGTAACATTTATAATAAATTGTTTTATTTGTATTATTGTAAATTGTAAACATTGTTAATAACTTCAAGTTAAATTACTATGGTGCTGAATTGACAAGCCTAGTGCCATTTTCCAATATACCTCATTGTCGTGGCTGTTTTCAGCCATCACTACAGAACCTTTAATGTTCTCATATCACACGACTGTATAAGAATTCTGTGTCACATCTGAATGGATCAAGCGACTTGCGCTGTTTATCTCTTATAAATCGTGGCCAAAGTGCGGCGCACGTTCGCCAGCGCTGTGCGGGAGATTCTGCTTTGACGCACGGCTGGCGGAAGCATCGGGGAGCGCTACTTTGCGGTTTCGCATGCGCTGTCATTTAAAAACAGCGCCTAATATCGGGGAGGTCTCCCTCGTTTCAGCGGTCGGCCCACTACTCGAATAGAATGTCCCGGTGCTTCCGATAGCCAGCAGGCAATCGCGGGCCCCCCAGACCTCTGGGCCCTATGCACTCTGTCACCCTTTCCCCTCCACTAGCGACGCCCCTGATTGTCATCAACGGTGCTGCTTGTGTCACTGTGCATGCTACCATACTTCTCCCTCCATGATGATGGTGATAATGCTTCCATTGACTGAAGTTGTTTGTCCACCTTAGCCTTGGCTTTTCTCCGCAATGTCCAGTAAGATTGTTTTTTGCAATACATGGTACTGAGATATTAACACACACACACTCACACACAAAATGCATTGCACTAATATTCGTTACTATTGAAGTAAGTAATACTATTGAAGTATTAAAGTTTTGCAATTGTCAGTGCACAGGTCCTAAAGATAGTACAAAACAAACTTGTTATTAAAATGCACAAATCACAGTCTTGCAGACTAGGGTGAAGTCAGAATGTACAGACATCGGTCCCAAATCGTTGTATTTTAGAAAACTTTGAATGGCAAACTGTACGTGGCGTGGCATGATTTTGAACAGCTGTTGGGTGCCACGAATAGACTTGAGTGTGCATACGGTCATAATTTATGAATCATAACCCGCCAAATGGGCTAGTGATTTGATGTGGGTTACCCACCTGACTTCACTGGAGCTTTAATAATCTATAATCTCTCAAAATACTATAGGGGGCTCTGTCAGCTAGCTATACTGTTGGCTAATCAAATCTATTCAGACGGGCTTAGCTAACGTTACATGTTTAGATGGGAGAGCATGAGAAGAGAGAATAATTAAGATCACTTGTCACTGAGTTTAAGATGTTAAATTAGTTATCTTACCCAGTAAACGACCTGTTGCTCGCCATGATCCAACCTCGCTCGCTCTTCTGTCAGACTGGCGGCGGCAGTGGCGGGGATTCCGGGGAAACGTAGTGGGCGTGGTCGACCTGTGACTTCAATCGAGAGTGACCAATAGAAAAAGGCCTTTCATCCTGGTGGGTAGAGACCGCCCACTGAGACACAGCTTCACTCGCAAGCAAAACTTTTCAACTCGCAAACAAAAGTTTTAGACCTGCAAAAAAAGACGGCAGAAAAGAGAGCAACATTTGTGGATCCATGATCAAAAGTGTTTGAAGTGCACAAGGAAAAATATGATTTTTCAAAGATTTACACGCACAAAATAATTAGTTTTGCTCTCAAACACAGTATGTTTGATTGAATAAAAAAGACACAAAATAAAATCCATACTGTCAGAAAGTAAGAAACTTATGCAACTTGTACTTCAATGAGAAACGAATGGTTTCGAATTATTCAGTCCGATTTGGTGAGCTGGTTCAACTGATTCACTGAAAAGAACCGGTTCAAAAGAACGATTTGTTCACCAACTGGCCATCACTAAAGTCTATGTTAAATCACACTGGCCTTTGCAATAGACTACCATATTGCTTCAGTTTCCATCAGCTGCTGTTTGTCCACTCAACAGGCCATCCTCAGACATCAAGAAAGGGCTTGCAATGGCGTCGGTGTATGAATTCCCATGTTTAAAAGATACTGCGGATAGTGGCTGTAAGTTCAACCAGCTTTACATAAAAGGAACAGAAGAGTAATATTAGTCAACAAAAAGAAAATGCATAAAATATTATATTCTCAGATGTTTTTCATTGTGAACACTCACATAAGTTTATAGGTTTTATAGGTTTGGTGTGACTTAGTGTTGTTACAATAACAAAATTTAAACTTTGATACAGTACTAAATCTCAGTACTGGAATAATGTGTAACTATTGTTGGAAAAAGTAACCTAAAATTAATAATTGCAATAAATGAAGAAAATCAATAACTACCACTATTTAGAAATCACCATTTTCAAGGACAAATTGTTGATGGCTGTTTAAAGTCCCTTGCATCCATCTTTTTGCACAAAATCATATACTGTACACCTCATCCCAGCCAACATGTCCATGTGGGCCCCACATGGGATTTATCTGGGCTATATGGGCATCAACTGGGCATGGGCTCAGAGTGGGCACATTGATGGGCTGAATGTGGGCCCCAGCTTGGATAAAGTTGTGGGCCCCAGTTAGGTTGCCCATTATTGTTTATTTGTGGGTCCCATATGGGCCACATTTGGGCTATATTAGGATATATTTATAGTTACATACATTTTTTTGTTTTTTTACAGTTGATTTATTTTTATGCAGTTATGGGTACCTAACCTTAACAATTAAATCTAGATTAAAGACACATCTCTTTAACATGGCTTTCACATAACACACTAATACGCTTCTATTATTCAAACCCGTTAAAGCAGTGGTTCTCAACCGGTGGGGCGCGTCCCACACGGGGGGGCGCGAGTAGGCTACAGGATGGGAGGAAAAAAAACATGAAAAAAAAATTTTGCAAATTTTTTTTTATCACTAAACTACTGTCATAAAAAGTTATAGTTTTGTATATACATAACTCCTGAATAAAAATTAAAATGTATTTGGACTGATTTAAAAAAAAGAGTTTTGAACAAATTTGATTGGTTTGTCGATAGTGAGCGCAAATGCAGGTGATAAGCGGTTTTATTAAGCGAGTCATTGAGTCGTTCATTCAAACGATTCGTTCAATGACAGTTATCATAAAAATAGAACAGATGTTTGTGCATGGGTCATTGAATCTTTGACTCAGCCGATTCGTTCAAAACACTGAATCATTCAAAACACGAATGAGTGTTGCTGTGAGATGCGCTATGCTGTGATCTTTGTTTGGATTCATCGGATCTATTTTCGCTGCTAAAATAGACCAAAACAGTCATTATTTCGTCTAAAATGTAAGTGACTTAATATTTTTAACTTGTTTGGTGAACTGTCCTTATGAAATCAGTGTCACATTTTCAATCGTGAGGTGATAGTAAATTAAGTGATGGTCAATTGTCAGCTCTCTTGAGTAGTCAGGTCGTGTGATGTATATTTGCTGAACTGTATTCAAATGTTATAAATATAAAAACACACATTTTGAAGTTATTCACAGTATGTCAATTTAGTTTATTTGTGTGTGCCATATTAGACTTTAGAAAACGGCGCTCATTTGTTTGATTTCTCCTGCGAAGCTACGCATGAAGCTCCTCAAAAGTTTAAGGCTCAAAAGTTTAAGCTGACTGAGTCTGAAACTGTCATATTCGTTTTTCATATTCGTCATTTGGTGGCTCTCAAATTTTATCAAAAACACCTAAAAATATTTACTTTCTGGATACGAAAAAATGAAAAAATCGAACATCCGAATTAATTTTTATGACAGACCCCGGAAGTTTCAGAGGCTGCAAACGTATAAAACGTGAGGTCGTATTTAGTTGTATATATATAAAAAACGAATAAACTAGTCAGAATATAGGCTACAGTTAAAGCTTTCCTTTAATTTTTGTGAAATACACGCACGCACGCAGCCACGCACGCACAAACATGTTTAAATACATTTATGTTGTTAATAAATAAATAACAATAAATTGTTGTAACAGCAATATCTCCAAGTTTTGTTTTTCACTGTAAAAATGTAATGATTTGCCAATGCAAAGAGAGTACCGCCACCTTTTTCCCCCACTTCAAGCACTGATTATAACACAAACAAATCATCCTCCTGGCGACTTTTTTTTTTTGTCAAAAGTGACAAATCCAGCGACTTTTTTTTTACTGGGGCCCCCAACTGCAATGAACCAGCTTTGGGGGTGCCCAGCTTGCAAAAGGTTGAGAACCCCTGCGTTAAAGGATTGTTAGGCTGCATTAATTAGATCAACCAGAACCGGGAACACTCCCCATAACACACGGTGTACTCGTTACATCGTAAGAAGAATGGCATCTACGTTAATATTTGTCTGTTTCTTTCTTATTCTGTTTCTCAGTCCGCATCCAGATCAGATGGTGGATCAGCACCAAGAGATGTCTACAGCCCTGATTGTCAGCGATGAGCCCCAGAGACATATCCCCAGTGAAGACCTCGACTAAAAATACAATAAAACTAAAAATAACAAACTAACTAAAAATATAATAAAATACCTAACTACATAATACTAACCCATTTTAATTAAAACATAATAATATACAAATATGAAAAATGAGTAAATACATTTTAAAGTAATAAATATAATAAAAAATATATATACATATACAACAGAAATATTAAATGAATTAAACTATAAATTAAAATTATAATAAACAAACAGATGTATATAAAAATAGGCTGAGAAACAATAGATGCATTAAACTAAACATTACAATTATAGCAAATGAATAAATCATATAAATGAAAAACTTCAAAATAATGAATAAAACACAAATATAACAAATACATTACATTATAAATTAAAATGCCCCATCGGGACAAGACCACGGGAATCAGATAAGCCATTTACACAATCTGACATGGCTGCGGTTGGAATTGAACTGTGGGTTTTGTCTGGCCAGAGGAGAACTGGCCCCCCAACAGAGCCTGGTTTCTCCCAAGGTTTTTTTCTCCATTCTGTCACAGAGGGAGTTTTGGTTCCTTGCCGCTGTCGCCTCTGGCTTGCTCAGTTGGGGACACTTAATTTCCAGCGATTATCGTTGATTTGACTTCACAGATACTATTTAAACTAAACTGAGCTAGACAATGACATCTCTGAATTCAATAATGAAATGCCTTTAACTGAAAATTGAGTGTTTAATCTTATCATTATACATTACTGATACTCTATCCAGTTTGATACTGTTAAATGCTTTGACACAATCTGTATTGTTAAAAGCGCTATATAAATAAAGGTGACTTGACTTCTCCGGGAGCAACAGCTCATATGAATTAAAGCAACATACTCAAATACAGTGCGTTTTGGCTCATACCCTAAAAGTGGCAATTTTAACAAGCTACAAAAAAATTATCTGTTGGGTATTTTGAGCTAAAACTTCACATACACACTCTGGGGACATCAGAGACTTATTTTACATCTTGTAAAAAGGAGCATAATAGGTCCCCTTTAAACAGTGCTTGTTACAGTAAAGGAATAACAAAGTTAAACTTAGACAAAGCTAAATTTAGAAAACAAAAACAATCTTATCTGATATAAATCTGATTAATCATAAACATATTCTAATAAATTTATCCAACTGAACCATCTGTGTAATACTAAAGTTATGAATGGCGATGCCCACTTCTGATAACCAAACTACTTTCTCAAAATAATGTCTATAAATGTGTTTAAACCAGAATTTATGTGTGATAATATTCTGAGGCAAACACTTCTAACAGGTTCTGTCAAGAGAGAGATTAAATCAGATCATTGTAATGGATTCTCAAACATCCATCTCTACTCATACAATGCTCATGAAAACATGTGATACTGTGTGTTACTGGAGCAGATGACCTCGATTACATCTGCTATTAACATCCGTCTCACACAGCGCTAAATAAACAAGATTTACACCAGAATAGATGCTCACCCAGAAACAAAAAAAAAACTGAGTCTGTTTCTTCATCAGATTTTGAGAAATGTAGCATTACATCACTGTCTCAGCAATGGATGCTCTGCAGTGAATGGGTGCCATCAGAATGAGAGTTCACACAGCTGATAAAAACATCACAATAACCCGAATGCATTGCTTTTGTCAGGCGGCAGCCAATCTTTGCAGCGCCGCATGAATTCGAACAAGCCTACTGTCTTACAGACTCCCTCATCTCTCTATAGTATTACTTAAATGGGTCATATGATGCGATTTCAAGTTTTCCTTTCTCTTTGGAGTGTTACAAGCTGATTGTGCATAGATAAGATCCCTGAAGTTGCAAAGACTAAAGTCTCAAAACCAAAGAGATATTCTTTATAAAAGTTAAGGCAAGGCAAGTTTATTTTTATAGCACAATTCATACACAGTGGTAATTCAAAGTGCTTTACATAAAAGGAAATTAAATATTTTTTTAATGACTAAGAATTACAACAATAAAAACAAGGAATAATAATAATAATAATAATAATAATAATAATAATAATCACAACAGTAAAAACAAGGACATAATAAAAATATAAAAATGAATTTAAAACAGTTAAGAATAGAAAATGATTATACATAAAATACAGTGCAATCAGTTCAGACGTAGCACAGTTCTCATTCAATAAATGCACAGCTAAACAGATGAGTTTTGAGTCTGCATTTAAATGTAGCTAATGTTTTAGCACATCTGATCTCTTCTGGAAGCTGATTCCAACTGCAGGCAGCGTAATAGCTAAAAGCGGACTCCCCTTGTTTTGTGTGAACCCTTGGTATTTCTAACTGACTCGATCCTAATGATCTGAGTGGTATGTTAGGTTTATATTCAGTGAGCATGTCTGCAATGTATTTAGGTCCTAGGCCATTGAGTGATTTATAAACGAGTAAAAATACTTTAAAATCAATCCTAAATGTAACTAGAAGCCAGTGTAGGGACCTGAGGACTGGTGTGATATGCTCAGATTTTCTGGTTCTAGTCAGAATCCTGGCAGCAGCGTTCTGGATGAGCTGCAGCTGTCTAATGGTCTTCTTGGGAAGGCCGGTGAGGAGACCATTACAATAATCCACCCTACTGGTGATAAAGGCATGAATGAACAAGTTTCTCCAAGTCTTGAATGGAAACAAAACATCTAATTCTTGCAAAGTTTTTGAGATGATAGTATGCTGATTTAATTACTGCTTTGACATGACTACTAAAACTAAGGTCTGTCTCCAGAATCACTCCAAGATTTTTGAAATGATTTTTAGTTGTTTGACCCCTAGAGTCAAGGTATGCATTCACCTTGAGAACTTCATCTTTGTTTCCAAATGCAATGACTTCAGTTTTCCCCTTGTTTAACTGAAGAAAGTTCTGGCACATCCAACTGTTAATCTCATCAATGCATTGGCAGAGGGAGTCAATGGGGCTATAGTCATTTGGAGAGAAGACTAGGTAAATCTGGGTATCATCATAATAGCTGTTATAGGCAATTTGGTTCTTTCTCATTATTTGACTTAGTGGGAACATACACAGGCTAAACAAGAGCGGTGCAAGAATTCAGCCTTGTGGGACCCCGCATGTCATGGACGTCCACTTAGACATATGCTCTCCTTAAGTTAAGACTCGACCACGCCCTCCTAAAATGGCTCATTCAAACGCGCCCCCACATTTCTACGTCACGGTGTGGGAGGATTTGCAAAACACCGCCCAAATGTATACGCAAAGAAAGAGGGCGTGATTTTTATTCTCGCTGTAGTGTTGTTGCTGCCACTGGCGCCATGTCCTGGAGACGCTGTGTGTTTTGTTGTGAAAGCGAAACTACTTTGTTTGGGCTTCCAAAAGAGCACAACTAGAAATTAGTGGTTAAGTTGTATTTACAAGACTGTTCAAGAACAGTTCAGCCCAAATATTCGAGTGTGTGCAGTGCATTTTATGGAGGACTGTTTCCTGAACCTGGGAGTAGCCTACAATGCCAGCTGTGCTCAAATGCTGTTTCTATAAAGTGGGGCAATTCCAACTTTGCAAGGACAGTCTGGCGCTTCTGACTCACAGCCTGTAAGTATGTTTTCATATTTAAAGAATTTGCCACTGATGATTCCAACGTGAGTTTTGAGCAGTGTAGAATAGAGCTTGTTGTTTGTTGTTTCTCCGATCACAAATGCAGACATGGTAATCGATGCAACGCGACGCGTAAAAAGACAGTACATAACCCTAACCCCCTTTAAAGGGGTCATATAATACGATTTCACCTTTTTAACTTTTGTTAGTGTGTAGTGTAGCTGTGAGCATAAACAACATTTGCAAAGTTACAATGCTCAAAGCTCAGTGCAAAGGGAGAAGTTGTCTTTTACAGAATTAGCATAGCATAGCCTACAGCGAACGGCTGGTAAGGGACTACAACAAAATAATTCCGGGTTAGCATAAACCCAGATAACCCCCCGCCCCCGGGAATATGCAATGAAGGGGAAGAGGCCATCCTGCGCTACTTTAGAGAAGGGGAAAGAAAACTAGGGGTGCACGTAAAAATCTATTCATATATGAATCGCGATTGTGTCTTCTAACGATTCTAATGGATTCACAAGTTTCAAAATCAGTGTTCTAATGCAGCGGTTCTCAATCCTGTTCCTCGCATCGCCCTGCTCTGCACATTCTCTGCTCTGCATCTCTCTCTCTCATTCAGATCAGTTCAGCTGCTCCAACAATGAACTGTTCCATTTATACACTTAAGCTTTAATTGTGATAAAACTAACAGTAGCAGTAGCATAATAAAAAAAAGCTAACAGTAGCAGTAGCATAATAACGGCGTATCTAAAAGTATGAGACAACAACAAACAAAAAACATAGGCCTACCATTAAAAGCCATGCTTGCACAGGTTCTGCAGATCATCTTCACTAATATCTAATATTCCTCTTCACCAAATCTGACCTCAGAAGACTACAGATGGTAGTCCGGAATGCTGAGCGAATCATTGGTACAACCCTCCCCACTCTCCAAGAACTGTACTTATCCAGAGTGAGCAAAAGGGCTGGCAAAATCACTCTGGACCCCTCACATCCAGCACACTCCCTCTTTGAACTGCTGCCGTCTGGTCGACGCTACAGAGCTCTGTGCACCAAAACGACCAGGCACAGGAACAGTTTCTTCCCTCAGGCATAAAACATGCATATCACTCTGTCCCACGGGCAGCTTTAGGACTCTCTGATCATTGTTTGGTACATCTTATACCGACCTACAGGCAGAAACTGAAATCAGCTTAACCTGTATTAAGGACTGTTAAAAGATGGACTAATGAAGCAGAGCAAGATTTAAAAGCCTGTTTTGACCTTACTGATTGGAGTGTTTTTGAAGCTGCTGCCAATGATCTGGATGAGCTCACAGAGACTGTAACATCTTATATCAGTTTCTGTGAAGATATGTGCATTCCTACCAGGACTCATCTAACTTACAACAACGACAAACCGTGATTCACTGCACTGTTAAAAAAAAAAAGATTTTTTTACAGGTAACTGTCTGTATTTTTTTTACAGAATTTTCCCATTTTTTCATTATATGATGAAATACCGTTGTTTTACAGATCTTTTCTGTATTTTAAAGTTCCACAAATAAATTTACAGATAATTACTTGTATTTCGGTATTACATCAATTTTCTGTTTTTTAAAATGAAATTTTCTGTATTTTCACAGAGTAATGCTTAATTTTACATAAAATGCTATTTTACATAATATTACGGATTATTCCTGTAAAAATAGGGGATTTTTTTTAACCACAAATCATTGTCAAGGAATTTTTGTTACCATTGAAGATCGTTAATCATGTGAGGGTTAAAGTGAGGTTTTTAAAGTATAGTATTTGTACAAATATAGTATTTGTACGTACTGTAAATTATGCATTGTTTCTTTTACTACTCTTTTAACCTTGTCTTGCAAATAAATGCTAATTTTAATCATTATTTGGCATTGTTTTCCGTGATGGTAGGTTTAGTCTAGTGTTGTGTGTGTGTGTGTGTGTGTGTGTACGCGCGCGCGTAAGATAACGCAATTCAAATTTGCCGCCAATTTAGCACCGCCCACGATGATTGGCTGTTCTGCAAGACAGCGGAACAGTTAGCGAATGATTTGAACAAGAGAAAATAACGCGCTCTTTCTTCAGTGTGAGCCTGTTTCGTCAACCACAACAAATTCTGACGATATTACAGCAAAGATCTTGCCAACCGGCTGAGGTAAGTCTTTCATACAACATATTTTATATAGTGTGGCTGCACATTTGTGTTGTTAAGTGTAACTTAGTTTCGAAGCTAAAATTAGCATTTCTAATTGGTGTTCAGTCACATAACTGGTGTCGAGAGCTAAAGGGCAAAACCCTGAAAACTGCAGCACGCATCTTTCAATTTTCACTTTGTAAGAAAGATCAGTTGACCTCAAAAGACTCAAAACAAGCTTTAGTAAACTTGTTATATCAAAGTCCGTTCGAGAGTATATAAAGTATTTGCTCATCTGGAAGTACTGGTCAGTTTTTCAAACTCTTAAACCCTGCAAAGTGCAAACTCAACACCTTACTGTGTGTTCACACCGCCGCCAGCGAGAGCGTCAAAAAATTCGCCCAGGCCGCCCTCTAAACAGCACTGTAGAAAGATTGATGGGACGGCTCCTGACGTGGGTCGTATGCTTGTCTTGTATTTAAAGGGCTAGCAAAGCAAGCAAGCTTGATCTTGTGCAGACTGACCACAGAAGTAGGGTATAAGTTAACCTCATGAAATATTTTAAATGTGAAAGTAGAGGAATTGATCGATGGAAAGAACTTTATTGTAGTTACATGTTTGCTAGCAAATAAACCAATTAAAAGCCATTTGTGTGGTGTGGTTGTGTTCATGGTTAAGTGTCTAATTTCAACATTATAGGAGACATTTACTAGCCTTGGTCTTTAATTAACATTAATTTGTGTGCCTTCATTGCAAACTGTCCAGATTGAAGTGTAGCCTTAATGCAATTAGTCAAACGGTGTTGTTTGGCAAATGGTGCATTCCCGCTGAAAAACAAATATTCTAAGCGGAAACGTCCCCTATAAATGATGTACGCGCCTTCTTATCAAATTACGCAAACAGGGACACGTCATATCGGAAACCATACAGCAATATTAACCTCTCCTCCATTTCCTTGGGAACTAATGTGGTCAGAACCAAAGTTTACAGGGCTCGTTCTGGAATCCTCTCTCAAGGGGGGACACTTCTACATTCCGATTGGTTGCGCCGAACCGCGTCATAGCTCATTACCATAAAGTTGACCTGATTTCAACTCTCCTCGACGCTCTCATCGTCCAAGACGCGCCGCGCCGCTCTCGCCGCCGGCTCACATTGAAAATGAATGACTTCCGGCCACTTTGACGCTCTCGCCGCGTCCGGTGTGAACGCACGGTCATTGATTAAGAATATGAACGCAACATGGTAAATCGCAAGGCGCTTTTTCCCCCTTTCAGATTCTCCTTTGCATGTAGCCTATACATAGTAACATATATTTTATTAAGAAATATAGATATTGGTCCACCATTGTCACGGTCTTAACTTGCAATTAAAAAGCATTGCGTTCACATTCTAGCAGCGCATTTAACAATATTCTATACTTATATTATGCATGTATAAGTGCCTAAATTAATCTGCAAGTAATAATAACTGATATCATATTTGTGTTCTGATGAAAAGTGAAACATACATCTTGAGGCCTGAGGTTGTGAGTAAACTGTCATTAACGTTACATATTGGATCGTTGATTATGAAAATTGCATCTATCCTGGACATTTACACCCCTAGGTGTAAGTAAATAATGTAAATTTACTTTCTAAATTTAGCTAAAATCACATTTAGCAAACATCACTGTTAACCTTTCCTGCTCAGCTTCCAGATCATTGTCTCAGTGGAACATAGGCTGTGATGTGTGAATGTAAATACATAGTATTAAAAAATTTTTTTTTTTTTTTAGTTCGTGTGGAAAGACTGTGGAGATCTACAGCATATAAGCATGGCAATTCAGGTGTGGAACAAGTCAACTTTTATTATTATTATAATAATAATAATAATAATAATAATAGATATTTAAATCTGTAATCAGCATAGACAAGTCTTCTCATGCCATATTGGTAAGCAACAGTTAGTGTGGTGCAAGAGTCCATGTGGTGAGTGGGTGACCTCTGGTGGTGATTGCCCAGAATAGCATGGACCAGATCGTGACATAGCCCCCCCCCCCCAAGGAGCGGCTTCCAGACGCTCCTATATAGTCCAGGAGGGTGGTGGAGCGGAGGCGGAACAGGGGGAGGGACGGAGGGCCCGGTCCGTGAGGAAGTGGGAAGACCAGGGACTGAGGCCGAACCGGCAGAGCAGGACACCCAGGCGGAACCGGAGACCAGGACAGAGCAAGAGCCCACGGTAGGGCAGACGGACCAAGGCTGGGGGCCCGGAGCAGATGACCACCAGACTGGAGTAGAAGACCACCACGGCGGAGCAGAGGACCACCAGACCGGAGCAGAAGACCACCACGGCGGAGCGGAAGACCACCAACCCCAAGCAGCAGACCACCACGGCGGAGCAGAAGACCACCAGACCTGAGCGGAAGACCACCAGACCGGAGCGGAAGACCACCAACCCCAAGCAGCAGACCACCACGGCGGAGCAGAAGACCACCAGACCTGAGCGGAAGACCACCAGACCTGAGCGGAAGACCACCAGACCGGACCAGAAGACCACCACGGCGGAGCAGACGGGACTGGAAACCATGGCAGAGTCTGAAATCTGGGAGAAACAGAGACAGACAACACAGGGAGAGCAGAGACAGACAATACAGGGAGAGCATTTATGATCTCAGACGGCGCGGCAAGGCAGGACGAGGATTCATAGACGGCCTCTTTAGCCGTGACAGGACAGGGCGAGAGTTCGCAGACGGCTTCCTTAGCCGTGACAGGACAGAGCGTGAGCTCACAGACGGCTTCCTTAGCCGTGACAGGACAGGGCAAGAGTTCACAGACGGCTTCCTTAGCCGTGACAGGACAGAGCGTGAGCTCACAGACGGCTTCCTTAGCCGTGACAGGACAGACAGTGAGTTCGGGAACGGCCTCCGTGGCCGTGACAGGGCGGACAGTGAGTTCAGGAACGGCCTCCGTGGCCGTGACAGGGCAGACCGTGAGTTCAGGAATGAGCGCCACCCCTTCGGGAGGTTCTGCAGCGGAAGCCGCCACCTCTGGTGGTTCTGCAGTGGACACCGCCTCCTCTGGAGGTTCTGCAGCGGACGCCACCTCCTCTGGAGGTTCTGCAGCGGACGCCGCCACCTCTGGAGGCACTGGAGCAGACTCGTGAACAGAAGAGGCCTCAGGAACAGCCTCAAGTGAGGAGGCCTCAGGAGCGCAGTGTGCAGCCCACACTCAAAATGGCGACCGCCATAACGGGAAGCACTGAGGTCAGGGGAACAGTCTCTGTAACACCCCGTGCTGAGGCCCTGGGAATGCCAGCTGCTCGCACCGATATCAGTGGTGGATCTGGCTGCTCGGCGGGGACATGAAGAGGCTCTGGCTGAAGAGCTGAGACGAGAAGAGGCTCTGTCTGAAGAGCTGAGACGTGACGATCGACTGTGGCTTGGCTCGTGACGATCGACTGTTGCTTGGCTTGACTTTTTAACGTAGGCTGGGACTTGTCTTGGCTTTTTGACAACGGCTGGGATGTGTCTTGGCTTTTTGACAACGGCTGGGATGTGACTTGGCTCATGACCGGCAGCAATGATGCTACAGGGTGGTGTTGTGGCCTCCATTTTAATGAAAGTGCTCCAGCGCGGCTGTGATCAAACAGTTGGGTGTGGTCTCCCGTTCCTCCGCAACCCCCACAGTGAATGAAGAGCCAACACACAGCAAAGCATAATCCATAAACTGAGCGAGTGACGAACGCGGACCCTCTTTAAAGAGTTTTAATCTGAGAGGTTGGTTAAGGCCATCACCAAACAGATCAATCAAAAAACAGTCCGGCAAATCAGAGTCATTGGCTAACCTTAGAAATTCCTCCACACACTCCTCCAGCGATCGGGTACCCTGCTTGAACCGCAACAGAAGAAGTGCTGTGTCCATACCATTCTCCTGATCCTCTGAAAAGCCGCTGGATCCTCTTGTGGCCGAGTATTCTGTTACGGGGCTGACGAGACGTGAGACGTGCGGATCCATATGCAAAGCTTTATTATAAAACATGGTCAAAACAGGCAGGGTCAGTAAACAGCAGACAGGTATAGCAGAGGTAAGACCTGAGAGCAATCGTGGAGAACAAGCGTGGTCGACGATCAGCGTACAGTATCCAAAGGGGCTAGGCAGAGAAGATAATCCGGAAACAAGAGCAGGTCAGACACGGCAAGATAAACAAGGCAAAGCAAGACTATGAAAACTAAGAACGCTTGAAGTAAATAGCAGAGGCTAACAATACACTCGGCAATCAGACTGAAATGTCATGGCTTAAATAGCGTGTGTGATTGGGTGATCAGTGGAATCAGGTGTGTGTCGTCAGTGCAATGGATTATGGGAACTGTTGTCCCTGGGTGACAAGCAACAGTTAGTGTGGTGCAAGAGTCCATGTGGTGAGTGGGTGACCTCTGGTGGTGATTGTCCGGAATAGCATGGACCAGATCGTGACACATATGATAATACAACAAATTCTGTATTTTCTTTTCATGCAGCTGTTTTTTCTTTCTTTTTTCTTTCCATTTAAAACCAAAATCAGTGTAAAACAGCTGCATGAAAAGATGTTTGTGAATTTAATTGTATGAGGGAAGCACTTTTAAAGAAATCCACATTATGAGTATGTAAAAATCATTGTCATTTTAAGCAGAATCAAAAGTATATAGTTAAACCGTAGTGCTTTGTTTCATTAACTCGAACCATATGGATTAACTTTATGCTTTCTACATACAATTTTTGGATAATCAAAATGTTGGTATACCCACTCAGATGCATTTTATGCCTCAACAGATATTGGACAACTTTCTAAAAAAAAAAAAAACCCAAAGTGATCTGCAGAAGAAAGAAAAACATCTTGGAAGGCATTGGGGTGAGTAAAACTTTCATCTTTGGGTAGGGCTGGGTATCGATTTAGGTACTTTTTAGGCACTGACCGAATCAGGAACCAGAATCAAAGTCAAGGTATCGTTATTGATAGTGAAAATTTTTGAATGTTTACATTAATTTTTGGGTTAACTGGGACCATGAAAACATGTAATTTGGGCCTAGAGTTAAAAATAATTTCTCCTTTAAGTATGTTATTTTTTCATATGAAAACAAACATTGTATCACTAAAACACTTCAACATCAGAACAATTGTATTCATTTAATAAAAATGAATGAGTCATGTTCAACCTCTGTGTTACGGTTTGTGTCTCGTGTTTTCCTCTCCTTGTGATGACGTCATGACTCTGTGTTTTTTCTTCCGTGTCTGAGTTTATTAGGTCCGCACCTGTGTATCATTATACACCTGCGACTCGTTGGAGTCGTTTCTGACTCACTATAATAAGGACGCTGAAGCGGAGCGTGGCAGGAGAGGGGAGAACCAGCAAATAAGTTTTTCTTGTTCTTTTTCTTTGTCTTTAGTCAACCTTGCTGTTTGTTTTATTAAGATTTGTTACCTTTATATTATTTTGAAGTTTATGATGTGTCTTTATTTGTGATACATGTTTCGGGAGTTTTTTCCCCATGTTTGTGAGTATAATAAATGTCAACGCAGCACTCGTGTTTCATGTATCCTTCTTTATGTTGTGAAACCCTTACATAGCTACTTTTAACAAAAGGGTTCGTAACATAAATTGGGGGCTCGTCCATGATTTGAAGGATTACTTTAATTTTGTTTGAGCAGATAAAGTTCTCCGGGTAGTTAGAGTAAACCAGGGGGGCCGTGCTTAGCGCCGGTTCTCACTACGGTTTACTAGTTATTGTTTTCTTTATTATTTTAGTTTGTTGTTTTTGGAGGTACTCCGGGGGAGTTTCTCACACAGAACAACCTCCTGGACAGTAACTAGTCTCTCTCATGAACCGCACTACAGTAGTTCAAGTCTTAACTCTCAGGTAGGTCCTTCAGGGTGTCACAACATCTTGTTTCTGGTGTGCCTCAGGGCTCAGTGCTTGGAACAGTTCTACTCTCCATGTACATATCATGACAATGGCTCTGTCATTCAGAAACATGGCTTTTCATATTACTGCTATTGTAATGACACACATCTCTCCCTTTCATTCCAGCTGGATGTTCCAGTGATTTTCACTTAGGATCTCTGCCTCCTGGACAGAAATGTATTGCTGGATGTTGAACGACCATCAACTCAACCTGGCCAAGACAGAATTGCGCAAGTTTTCAGTCAACCCAACCTTAATGTTACAGTCGACACATATAAACTTCACTGACCACATTGCACTGGCCCGATCCTGCAGATTTACCCTGTACAACATTAGGAAGATCAGACCCTTCCTTACGGGGCATGCTACAGAACTCCTTGTCCAAGCTCTTGTTCTCTCCAGACTGGACTATTGTACTGCTCTCTTGGCAGATCTTCCAGCATGTACTATCAAGCCTTTGCAACTAATCCAGCATGTGGCACTGAGAGTGGTCTTTAACGAGCTGAAGAGAGTGCACGTCACTCACCTCATCACTTTGCTCTGGTTGCTAGTAGCCGCTTACATCACATCCCAAAGAGGTATAAATTCACTTTACTTTGACCGTTTGTTGCTGTTGTAATAAACTGCCTAACTCTGCCCATTTTCAAGAAATGGCTAAAAATGCTTCTTTTTTTTCATGAACACTTGACCCATTAAAGGGATAGATCACCCAAAAATGAAAATGACCCCATGATTTACTCACCCTCAAGCCATCGTATGTGTATATGACTTTCTTCTTTCAGACAAACACAATCGGAGTTATATCAATAAACATCCGGGCTCTTCCAGGCTTTATAATGGCAGTGAATGGCTGCCATGACTTTGAAGCTCAAAAAAGTGCATCCTTCCATCATAACGTACTCAACATGGCTCCAGTGGGTTTTTTAAAGGCCTTCTGAAGCAAAGCATATTTTACACTTTATAAAGTAAAATAACTAACTTTCAGGTCAAACAGCCATACAGATTTGACTTAAGTATAACTTGCTCGATGTAGGATGTAGCTTTGTATGTCATGACGTAGTGTTTTGCCGGGAGCTTTTTTTTTACTTTATAAAGTGTAAAATATGCTTCGCCTTTATTAACCCCTGGAGCCATATGGAGTATGTTTATGAAGGATGGATGCACTTTTTTGAGCTTCAAACTCATGGCAGCCATTCACTGCCATTACAAAGCCTGGAAGAGCCAGGATGTTTATTGATATAACTCGGATTGTGTTCATCTGAAAGAAGAAAGTCATATACTGCACACCGAGGACGGCTTGAGGGTGAGTAAATCATAGGGCAATTTTCTTTTTTTGGTGAACTATCCCTTTAATACTAACTCTTTCCGTTTATAAAAAAAACCCTGCTATGTCTACTGTGTTAGACTAACTGGTACTTTGTATGTTGCTTTGAATAAAGTGTCATTGTAAATGTATAAAGGTATACAGCAATTGCCTTTTACTGTAGGTATTTTTGTATGTTCTAAATTATGTACTAAATGTATTTCCTGTAATTTTTTTATTCATTTAACTTGACATACAATGCTTCTGTACAATGACTAATACGGTGAATGTGCAGGTTCCTTTTAATAGGTACAGAATACATTGTTAATTTTACAGAAATTGGCTGACAATGTTGCCCTTTTTTTTTTTTTTATAAATGTTTAGTGCATTTTTATAAATTATTTCTTAGTTATTGTACATGGAAAAACTGTACTTTAAAAGTAACTTCCTGTAGCTTGACAGAGCAGTTTTATAAAATAACTTGTTAAAACCTTAAATTTATGGCGATTAACCTGAAAGTTGGTTGTTTTTCTATGTAATTTGACATACATTATCTGTTTTTTCCATAGTTTAAAAACAGTTAGCAACAGTAATACTGTAACTTAATGAATTTTGACTGTAAAGTCTCTTCTGTATTTTTACAGTTTTTGCTTGTAATTTTGTGAAATGGTTATTTTCTGTAATTTAACGGAATATCTCTGGAAACTCTGCTGCCAGTCTTTTTACTGTGGGTTTTTTTTTTTTTTATTTTTTTTTATTTTACAGTGTGCAAAACTCAGACAGCTCCGTCAGGCCAAAGAAGATGCTTACAGAAAGGGGGACAAAGTCTTGTATAAACAGGCCAAATACACACTGGAAAAGGAGATCAGAGTGGCAAAGAGGAATTATTCTGAAAAAATAAGATTTGACTCAGCATCAGTGTGGAAAGATCTGTAAGAGATCACCAACTAAAAGACACCATCCCCCAGCACTGTGGAGAATCAACAACTGGCAGATGATCTGAATGAGTTCTACTGCAGGTTTGAAGAAACACCCCACACCTGATCCGAACACCTCTCCACACAACCATTAACACCTCCAGCAACCCCCCACTCCCCCACATCTGCACTTCAGATCAGCGAAGATGATGTGCACCAGGTCTCCCGGAAGCAGAAAAGGAAAAAAGCACCAGGCCCAGATTGTGTTACATCAGTCTGTCTGAAATCCTTCCTTTTTATCATCTGTTTTTTGTTCTGTCACTGTCATTCTGTTGCACTGTGGAAGCTTTTGTCACGAAAACAAATTCCTTGTATGTGTAAACATACCTGGCAATAAAAGCTCATTCTGATTCTGATATTTGACCGAGATACAACTATTTGAAAATCTGGAATCTGAGGGTGCAAAAAAATCTAAATATTGAGAAAATCACCTTTAAAGTTGTCCAAATGAAGTTTTTAGCAATACATATTACTAATTAAGTTAAGTTTTGATATATTTACGGTAGGAAATTCACAAAATATCTCCATGGAACATGATATTTACTTAATGTCCTAATGATTTTTGGCATAAAAGGAAAAATCAATAATTTTGACCCATACAATATTGCTACATATATACCCCAGCGACTTAAGACTGGTTTTGTGGTCCAGGGTCACAAATGTACTCTAAGACACTGCAGAATTAAAGAAGCTGTCAAAACTATGCACAATAAATAACACATGCAATCATTGGACTTTTTACCTTCTTCCCATATTTATTGTTTTCAAGATATTTTACAATATTACTGTTTTTGGCTCCATTTTTGATCAAACAAATGCAGCCTTGATCAACATAAAAAAAAAAAAAGATATTTTCAAATTATAAAAATTGACCCCAAACCAGAAACTTCTAAATGATAGTGTTGTTGCAATCAGTGTAATTCTAAAAGTCTGAAACAAGAAACTAGCACAATAGTTCATCAGCTTATTCTTATTTACTCTCATCATTTTCATGCGGCCCTGTTTTATTGAACCCTGTTTAGCTTGTAGGGTGTTCAGTTTTGCAGAAACTCACTGAGGTGACAGTGACAGATTTCCTAAAGAAAAAAAAATAAACGAAAGAATTTAGAAAAAGTACATGGATCATGTACAACATTCATGGATCTTGTGAATAGGGTTACATATGTGTTCATATCCTGCTGTATTAAAATAATTTAACTGTTCTCATTGTGTAAAGTTGTAAATTTGTAATACCTCGTTTCCAAACTGGCAGGGGCAGAGATTGGGATTTTGTTCAAGATAATTAGCTTGTTTATGACTTATCAGCCTATGGAATGTTTCTTCATTAAAGTCAGCCTGTGAATGTAAAGACAGTAATTAGATCAGAATATTAACCTAATGCCTTTTGGATTTAATGTTTGTTATTTGAGAAAACATACAGACCAAATGGATATTATCTACTATTCAAAAGTTTGGATCAGTTTTTCTTTTCTTTCTTTTGTTTTTTCAAAGTGTCATTTCTTCAGTGTTGTCACATGAAAAGATATAATAAAATATTTACAAAAATGTGAGGGGTGTACTCACTTCTGTGAGATACTGTGTGTATGTATATATATATATATATATGTATGTATATATATGTGTGTGTATATTTTAGTGCTGTTTTAAAAATGTTCAATACTGATGTTGTATCAAAAGGATCGATTCTCAGGATAAAATGTATTTAACTACTAATTTTCTTATTTATTGTAAAAATTAATGTGCAGAAATTAACTGACAGCTGCCGTTCAAACAGTGAGAGATATTGAAAGAGACAGAAACATCACTATATTACAATATACACTATATAAAACACACTATATTGAAGGCTCATAAATGTGGTTTTATGTAAAGATTGTTTTTAGTTCATTTAAATTAAAAGTTACGATATTTTTAATGTTAGAACATTTTTGGCCCAATATATGTTAAAATATAATGGCACAAGTTTTACTATAGCGCTGAATGAGTATGATTACGTTTTATCCCCAGAAATAGATAAAAATCCGTCAGTAAGAGACATCAGTTTCATTATTGATATACTTCCCTTCATTCATAGTGCTTAGTAAAAAGATACCATTAAACAAATATTTAAAATAGACTGTCTTTATGTTGTTTCTATATAAATTAGCGAATTAGTTTGAAAATATACAGAAAAAGCACATGAACTTCACATGTGCAATCACATGTTAAAATCACATGTGAAACTCATGTGAAACACATATGAAACATTGTAGTTTTGGAACATTTTCATGATCTAAATGTGTGAAACCCATGTGATCACATATTGTCACATGTGTTCCACATAGTTTCACACATTTAGACTATGAAAATGTTCCAAAGCCACGTTTCATGTGTGTTTGTTTCATATGTATTTCACATGAGTTTCATTTGTTTCACATGTGATTTTAACATTGCACATGTGAAGTTCATGTGCTTTTTCTATAATTAAATGTTAGGTGCAATTAATCACGAGTAACTACAATTTTTTAAAAAAAATTAAATTATGGCATTTTACAAGCAAGCACTGTATAATTCTTGCTTTTTGGTATTTTGTGGGATCAACCTATGAATGGCTTACTTTAACATTGAACAAAATTACAGTCTTCACCTTGAAGAAAATTAATATTATATTCAGCTTTAAAGGAAAGAAGGGTGTGACAAGGTCAAGCTTTGTCCTTGAGATAAGGCTAGTGAAGGATCTTTGGTAATTAAGCGCTGCTCAGAGCTCACTAGCCACCTCTCTCTGTAGTCTTTGGAGGTGCTCAACCCATAACATACTGCCTCTGGTTCCAGAGGAAGATAAGGGGCAGGGGAACATGGCCCCTATGATGTGCGAGTTGCCAAATCTCTAGGCTTGTTTCAGTGTAAGGTAGCTTGGCTGGGGAGATGGGGGAGACTTAGATGAAATCCTCTTGTTCTGATGGGAGGCAAGGGCCTGGGATTTGCTCACCGTTCCAGAGAAGAATTTCACAGAATATCTCCTTCGGTCTGGTCTATTGCAGCTCAGTGACTGTTTGACAATTTTCTGCTGTCTTTTGGTTGGGTTTCATGATTTTCACCTCTTATCTGTTTGAGTTTTTTTAAGAGTCCCTGTGTGTATGTATATATACAATATATATATATATATATATATATATATATATATATATATAAAGCTGTAATTTTGTGAAATATTATTGAAATTTAAAATAACAGTTTTTTATTTTAATATACTTTAGAATATAATTTATTCCTGTGAAGCAAAGCTGAATTTTCATCAGCCATTACAGTCTTCAGTGTCACATGATCCTTCAGAAATCATTCTAATATGCTGATTTATAGTCAATGTTGGAAACAGTTGTGCTGCTTAATATTTTTTGGGAACTGTGATACTTTTTTTCAGGAGTCTTTCATAAATAAAAAGTTAAAAAGAACAGTGTTTATTTAAAATAGAAATTTTGTGTTACAATATACACTACTATTCAAAAGTTTGGGATCAGTTTTCTTTCTTTCTTTTGTTTTTTTTTTTTTAAAGAAATTAATTATTTTATTCATCAAGGATGTGTTATATGGATAAAAAGTGATACTAAAGACTTACATTATTGATATTGTTAGAAAATATTTCTATTTTGAAGTATCACAGGTTCCAAAAATATATTAAGCAGCACAACAGTTTCAACACATCATATTAGAATGATTTCTGAAGGATCATGTGACACTGAAGACTTGAGTAATGGATTATGAAAATTCAGTGCTGCGTCACAGAAATAAAATGTATTTTAAAGTATGTTTAAATAGAAAACCAATATTTTAAATTGCAATAATATTTCACAATATTACTATTTTTTTCTATATTTTGATCAAATAAATACTTTTTTAAATCTTTAAATAAATACAACATTTGAAGAGTCCTTGTACTGTATTGTTGCATATTTACATTGTTAATGCACTTTCTTGGCCCTATTGTGGACAATCGATTTGGTGCACATTCTCCACATTTTTATCAGGATATGATAACTTGTTTAGCTTCAGCGTACCTCTTTTTTTCATCTGATGACACAATTACCTTCTGTCATCCATGTTTTTGTTGTTGTTGTTGTTGTCTGGTCTGATTGTTGTCCTATTTTCCCTAGAATTAAATAACATTATGGAAATAAAATGGGTTTGGAATGATTCATGTTACCTTTAAAATAAAATAAAATGAAGTATGTAGTTTCAGCTGATTGATTCACTATAAGCATTTCGATTGGAAGAAAAGAAAGCAGAACTAATATTTTGCATTCGAGAACAGCACACACACCCAGACCAGGCACTGCATGTGTTCAATTGATGCACATGATAAAAGCCAAACGTGTGAACAGTGTTAAATCACTGTGTCCTCTCTGACTGATAAAGCTCTTATTGGTCTCCCTCCCAGAGAGCTGACAACATCATCAATCGCTCTCCTTTCAGGCTCTTTTACCCCAGCTACAAATTTACTGGACTTAAAGCAAAGCAGTCTTTATCCACACACATACACAAACAAAAGTAAGGGTTCATAAATTCACAGTGATACGTACCTGGGCCTTTTGTAATTGATCCCGCTGGAGCTGTGTGTTCAATTCATTCAAACTCTCTTCCCAATTAAACTATAAACGCAACAAGAAGAAACGACAGGGGCACACGGTGCACTTAGCCTCATATCGCTTGCTGTTTGGAGTTTAAATCTGAAGTGTGAGGCTTTTGCTGCTCAACTTTTTCTTTCTTTCTGCACCTGAACAGTTGTTATCAAGTGCAAGTCTAGTGTTGTTTCTCAAGTGATCTAATTTTGTCATGGCTTCTCCTGCAGACTAGATTTAGTAGTGAGGTTTGTTTCACTGTTGTTGGAAAAAAAGTCATTCCACCTTTTACTTAAGCTTGACATGTGAAAAAGCAGGTGCATCCGAACTGACCTTTGACCTCAAATAGACCTCTTGTGTAAGCAGCCTTAATGTATATGCTTCTATACTTACCTTTCTCTCTTTTCTTCAACAGCAAAAAAGACATGTGCCACAACAGACTTTGCATGTAAGAATGGGCAGTGTGTCCCAGCCCGATGGAGGTGTGATGGAGAACCGGAGTGTACAGATGGTTCGGATGAAGCAGACTCCACCTGCAGTGAGTAACCTGAGTGTTTGAGTATGTATGTGCATGTTTTACTCTGTTGACTGATTCTGGTCGTTTTTGTCCAAATAAAAGCATGTAAAACTATAGGCAAATTTCAATTGAAAGGGAGCATCACCATACCTTGATTATAGTTTCAGTGCCAGAGGAAAATTATTTTATTTTATTTTATTTTAAAGTTACACTACCATAAAACGTCCAGTTTTGTTTAGCAAGGATGCATTAAATTGATCAAAACTGACAGTAAGGACATTTATAATGTTACAAAAGATTTCAATAAATGCCATTCTTTTGAACTTTTTATTAATCAACAAATCTTGAAAAATTATATATTTCATAAAAAAGCAGCGTAGCTGTTTTCTATGGAAGCCCGTTTCCGCCACTGAATAAAAAATAAAAAAGGTTATTGCGACTTTTTTTCTCAGAATTGCATGATATAAACTTGCAATTGCGAGTTAAAAAGTTATAATTCTGAGATATAAACTCACAATTCTGACTTTTTTTCTCGCAATTGCGAGTTTATATCTCGCAATTCTGACTTTTTTTCTCGCAATTCTGACTTTTTTTCTTTTTTTCAGAATTGCGTGATATAACCTCACAATTGCGAGTTAAAGTCCAGTTTTGAGGGGGAAAAAAGATTAATATGTTCTCAGAATTGCGAGTTTATATCTCACAATTCTGTCTTTATAACTCGCAATTGCGAGTTTATATGTCAGAATTGCGAGTTTATATCTCGCAATTCTAACTTTATATCTCGCAATTCTGACTTTATAACTCGCAATTGCGAGTTTATATCTCGCAATTCTGACTTTAGAAAAAAAGTCAGAATTACGAGATATAAACTCGCAATTGCGAGAAAAAAAGTCAGAATTGCAAGTTTATATCTCGCAGTTCTGACTTTATTTCTCAGAATTGCGACTTTATTTCTCAGAATTCTGACTTTATATCTCGCAATTCTGACTTTATATCTCGCAATTCTGACTTTATAACTCGCAATTGCGAGTTTATATCATGCAATTGCGAGGAAAAAAAGTCAGAATTGCGAGGAAAAAAAGTCAGAATTGTGAGAATGTCGCAATAACTTTTTTTCATTTTTTATTCAGTGGCGGAAACGGCCTTCCATAGTTTTCCACATTGATAATAAAAAGCACCAATTCAGCATATTAGAATGATTTCTGAAGAATAATGTATAGTAATGGCTACTGAAAATTCAACTTCACAGGAGTAAATTAGATTTTAAAATATATTAAAATAAAACGGTTATTTTAAATTGTAATCATATTTCACTTTTTTTACTCCATATTTGATCAAATAAACATCCTTGGTGAGCATAAGAGACTTCTTTCAAAAGCTTTTAAAAAATTGCCATGAAACATTTGAACGATAGTGTAAATATAAATATTGACTAATTAAATTACAGCAGTGTTATGTAGCCTTGAAATATTTCTTCATTTATCAAGCATTGTATCAAGGTTTTCCAAGTATTTATTCAAGTAAACACTAACAGTCAGTAATTAAAAACAAATAAATAAATTAAGAGCAGCGAGTTGCTTTCATTTCTTCTTAATATTGTTTGATTAATGTCAACAACATAATTGACAGCAGAGGGTCTATTAGGGTGCATTTGTACTGCAAGGCCCAGTGAACAGATCTGATATTTTGACACTTTAAATCAGAATGTTATCTTAATAAAGTAGCAGGAAAATTCATATTTATAGCAGTTAAAATGTGTGTTTGTTGGCAGATAATGCTTCTGCATCCATTATTGCTCATTTATTTCAAATTGGATTATTATAATAACACCATTTGGAATTCACCCTATAGGTTTCTACTTTCAAAGGCTGTGTAAATACTGCATATCCATATATTTAGACAGTCTTCTGTGTTGTGGTAAACCTATTTGTCATGCACATAAACTGAGATAATGTTAGTGGAGTTTTGACTTTTTTTT
>JAFVLL020021915.1:0-18512 GCA_021397915.2 Tor tambroides
CTGATCCCCCGTTCAGCCCAGGGAGGGCTCCTGATCCCCGTTGAGCCTAGGGAGAGCTCCAGACCCCTAGTTCAGCCCCGTAAGTTTCCTCAAGTGTTTTTTTTGGGTGGCGGGGGGGTAGTAGTATGGCTCCTGGCAGATCCCCCATGGCCGCCCGAGTCTCCAGATCCACCATGGCTGCCCGAGCTCCCTGCTCCACCGTGGGTCCTGGAACAGGCGCCACTCTGGAGGCCTTCCGTCCAGTCACCCTGTTCCTTGAGGCCTCCAGAGCGCCCACCCCCCCTCCCCGTTGGATGTTAAGAGGCGCGTGGACCGGGAAGGGGGAGTAATGTCAGGGTTTTGGACTTGTTTTACCCCTGTCTTATTTTCTGATTTGCCTTATTTGGTCCTGATCCTGTACTTGCTTAGTTTGATTAGTTGATTCCCCGCACCTGTCTGTCCCTCCGTTATCCTGTTAATTTAAGCCCCATTTTGTTCAGTTTGTGTTTGTTGGGTCTCTTATGTCGTGTGTGTGTGTCTCTCCTGTTCCCAAGTGTGGATACCCCTTTGTTCTGGATTATAATAAAGACTGTTCGTTAGATCCATGGCTCCATGTTCCTTCCAGCAGCGTGTGTGACAAATACAAAATGTGTACATTAGAAAAGAGTGATACTTTACAAATAGAAATAACAAAATGTCAGCATTTCAGTATTTAAATAAAGCAGTAACTAAAAGGATGTTAAAGTATTTGCAGTTCACAGACCACAGAATTTAGTGTTATTTTAGTATTTATATACTATTATAATATTTAGTAATATTTAGTTTTTATACTTTCAGTTTTCATTTTAGTTTTGAGTTTTAGAAATTTTTGATATTTCCTTTATTATTTTAAAACAATAAAAATAAAATGTTTGAATTGTTCCAGTATATTTAGCTTTTTTTTATTTTATTTTAGCTACTTTAATTCTTCAAACTAAATTTAATTTTTTTTTCTCAAGTTTTCCATCTGATACTTTTATTATTTTCAGTTAATAAAAATTATTTATAATAGTTTGGGTTAACAATAACAGCACTGTATTGAAATGAAGTCATTCTCAATGCTGTTCTTTTTTTCTTAATGGCTTTCACTAACGTTTTCCAGAAAACAGCAATCATTACAGACATTTTTGAGCAGACTTAAACTGTATGTCATCTTGTAGACTAATACGAAGTTGACTAGTTCTTGATTATGCAAAAAATATGTGTCTGTCAAATACGTTCTCACTCAAACTAAGAACAGATGACAGGATGACACAGAAGTGTCCTGTCACTATTAGCAGTGATTGACACCGATTTCTGGGAAAAGAAAGAGGTTGCTTAGGTGACAAAAGGCTGCAGCACCTCCCCGTCAGGGTCTAAAACCAGCAGAGCGCATGATGCTAATCATTAATTATGACAGGCTTTGCTGCAAAGATGTTGAAGAAAAGTTGCAAAGCTTGAAATTCTGGAAGGCAGCGCCAAAATTTGCTAGTTTAGAGCAAAAATGGAGGATTGTTTGCTAGGGGCCTACTGAATGTAACCATGAACTGATACCTGAGCATTTGAAAATGAGTATTTGAAAATGATGGTTTGGAAATGAAACAAGGAATTTCTTATCCCCATGTTTGTTTTTTGCTCTGGTGCTTCACTGAAAACCCTTCTAGGAAATACATCTGAAAAGACAGAAATAGGTTTATAACCCATTTTTCAAAGATATATTCTGTTCAAAAGGGCTTTTCCTCAGAGAGAGGGAATTAATTTCAAAGAATTAACCTGGAAGGCATGCACTTCTTTTTTGAGTCATTCTTAAATGATTTCAGAAGAATTTTGACTCTTCCTCAGCTCTTTAATGATCTTCTCAGTCCTTATTATCCTGTAGATTAATGTCGAGCGTAATACTTGTCCTCACACCTTTGCTGACAAACGTAAGGAGATGGTTGGAATAACTGTTACAGTTCTCGGTCTAAATGCCATGTAGCTTCAATTAGTTCAGCTGAAAGTAAAACTCATACCAGTCTTTTGAAGTGTGAATGGTGAGAAATTTAAAAATACAGTGGCTATGGTGCAATATTTACACTTAGGGAAAAAGTAGCTTGGTAGAAGTAAACTAGAGACATTCTGCTGAAAAATATGGGTAGGTTATGCACTTCTAATTTGTATTCCTTAACACTGGTGGTACACATTATAACGATGGGAAAATATGGGTTTGCATTTTTCTATCCTATAAAATGGCCTGTTAAAATGAGATTAAATAGAATCCTTATGAAACAGGACAGTGCAGTGTTCTTAGAACTTCCTCTGTATGTCTTTGATAGGTAGACAAAAAAAAGGAACAAAGTGAATTTGCAACAAATCAAAGATGCAGACTGAAGCGCAGATGGAAGGTAAATTGCATTGTTAATATTTTATAGTGTTGTGGATGAATACTTCTCTATTGTGATTGTGAGTGTTGGAGAGAATGATAGGATAAAAGGGGAAATGGATTTTTTTTCTTCTGCATTTCAAAAGCTTAAGTTTCAAATGTGAGCAAAAATTTGGCCATGACCTAGTGGTTAGTGCTTCAGCACACTGAGAAGTGGTAGGAGTTTGACTCCTCACTATATGTTGCTCTCTTGAGAGAACACAATTATTTTAGGAGGTGGTGGTTTTATATGAATTTGGACAATGTGATTCGTTCAGAAGCATACAATTCTTATTGATTGGATTTTGTAGATGGAAGTGAGACAAAACATAAAAATTGTGGGCAGAAGTGGGAAGAAATGGAGCACAACAGCTGAGAAGTAAGAACTCTGCTCAGTTTTCTCCAAAGGGAAATTGATTTTTAACAATAAGTGATACCCACTGTGAACTCTATTAGATGCTTTTATTGAAGCCTGTTGCATTAAAGGGATAGTTCACCCAAAAAAGCCCTTCCAAACCCGTAAGACCTTCATCCACCTTCAGAACACAGATTAAGATATTTCTGACGAAATCTGAGAGCTCTCTGACCCTCCATAGACAGCAACACAACTGACACGTTCAAGGCCCAGAAAGGTAGTAAGGACATCATTAAAATAGTCCATGTGACATCAGTGGTTCAACCTTAATTTTATGAAGTTACAAGAATACTAAAGAAAAAAAAATCTTTATTCAACAGTTTCTTCTCTTCTGTGTCAGTCAACGTTCACGAGGGTACCAGGATGCATGTGTGTGGTGTTGCTGACACAGGAGCCGGCATTCTGATGTAGACTGTCCATCTCTCTTAGTTCATCATCTGTATATTCTGGTTTGAATAATTAAGGCTGGGCAAAAAATTGCAAGTCATCCTCTCTGTCGAAATCTTCAGACATATTTACAAAGATAAATATGTTACCTGCCTGTAAACAAGGTGCAGCGCATCCGGGTTCTACGTCAGAAAGCCGACTCCTGCATTTGGAACGATATGAGGGTGAGTAATTAATGACAGAATTTTCATTTTTGGGTGAACTAACCCCTTAATCTCTATATGCTTGTTTTTAAAGTAATCGTGTTTAATAGTGGAATTTGTGGTGAAAAACTACATTACTCATGATTCTGTACAGAGAATTCCACCAATCAGAGAGCTGCAGCAAGCAAAGCGCACCAAAATAGATCTTTAGCTCCGCCCACTTCCATAAAGTTCCACGAATGGCATAATGAAGTTGGTACATTGAACTTACAATATATTGTTTCTCCAGATGCTTTTTAGTATACTTTTATATTTCTCCAGTATTGTAAAGTAATGCCATTCATAATGCTTCATTAGACTGTAGTTTTTTTCCTTCACTAAAACGGTCAAGTAAGTAATTTTGTACCTTTGTCTTTTTGTCCAATTTACGTTTCTTACTTTTCTGCTTCAAATAAAAGTTTGTAATGTTTTGATTCACCTCGTAGCTAGTTGGTTCGGTACATGGCTTATGGTGCTTTAATGAAGACTTTTTAAAAATCCCTCTGGGAAAAATTAAAGGGAAAAAAATGCAGAAAAAGTGTGTGGGCACTAATATACCTTATAGAGCTTGTTTTTGGTGGGAACAGGATTGAAAAATCCTGCACAGACCTCACCATGAAGCAGTGTAGCATGCTTTGGTTGCATCTGAAATCACATACTTTCTGAGTAGATGCTTCTGTTGAAGAACTTGAACTACTACTTACTCTTAGGATTTAGCTAAATATGTATGTTGCGTTAAAGGCTGCTGTTATGATACGTTTGATGTATAATTTAGATTGTGTTATAGTTGTATTGGGTGTATATTGTTTTTGCTATTGTTACCCTAATTCAAATTCACATTAGGTACTGTATATATGTACATGTTTGTGTAACTAACCTTTCCAAAGAGTAGCTTCACTGTATTTCTGTTGTTCTGTAACATAAAAGGAGCAAAAATTACCTTCCATTGACATGAAACATCATGTTAATACCAGGTTCCCATTCACATTCCATCTTATTTCAAATAGAGACAATCAAGGGTCATAATTTCCTTGCAGGCTGACATTATGTGACCACCACAAGTAGATGTGAATGGATTAATGCAGTGGAGAACACAGACGTTTTGCCGCAGCACTTGATTTGTCATGGCAGATCAAAGGTGACTGTAGGTTGGGTCTGCATCATCTTGTACTCCTGTCCCTCTCCACTTTCATCTGCTCTATGAGGCCCGGATGAGGCTCCTCTTCAGCTGGAGCAATCTTGTCATTTTCCACAGCAATCATACTCAAGGTTGAAGTCACAGCTTTTTTATTGATCTGGGCCAAGCGTGATGAGTTTCATTTCGGAGGGATTGGTGTATCAGTCAAAAATAGACAGAAACACACACTCGCATGGCGGCCCGCACAAACACACCATATACTTCCTTATTGCGTTTATAAGTTGAGATGCACTTATTTTTTATGCCTCTATCACACAGGGATACATACTCAAAAATAGTTTGGCCCAAAATGTATATTTTGTCATTATTTACTTATTCTCATATTGCTCCAACTCTCCATGTCTTTCTTTCTACTGTGGAGAAAAATATATATTGTAATAACTTTCAAAACTTTGATATATATACTGCCCAGCTTTTTTAATCTATTTTTTTAATACTTTTTTTTTTTTTAGTAAGGATGCAATAAAGACATTTATAATGTTACAAAATTTACTTCTTTTGAACTTTCTATTCCTCAAATCGTATGGTTCACACAAAACATTAATCAGCACAACTGTTTTCAACATTGATAATAATAAGACATGTTTCTTAAGCAACCAATCAGAATATTAGAACGATTTCTGAAGGATCGTGTGACACTGAAGACCGGAGTAATGATGCTGAAAATTCAGCTTTGCTATCACAGGAATAAATTATATTTTAAAATATATTAAAATAGAAAACAGTTATTTTAAATTACAATAATATTACAATTTTACTTTTTTTTTTTTTTTTTGGTCAAAAATGTTTAGCCTTGGTAAGCATAAGATACTTCTATTAAAAAAAAAAAACAGCTCCAAAAAAAAAAAAAACTCTTACTTTAATGGTAATATAGAGAGAGAGAGAGAGAGAGAGAGAGAGAATGACAGCTGCAAAAGTATTTATTTAGTTATTCATACATTCATTACAATTGAAAAAAGACAAATCTAAACAAATTTTCCAAAAGGTGTCTTAACAAAAAAATAGGGAACCACTGGTTTAAAGCAACATAAAAATGTTAAAGGCGTTTTAAACAAATAAATAAATGTCCAGTGTTACATAATATAGTTCATTATATCTATCTATTTTATAGTAATCATACATGTAGACAACTGTTATTCTAGGCTGTGGTTTACCCTTGGTCTGAACACTCACCTAGCAATTAATCCTTGTTCAAAGCTTTCTGCTTCTTCAAACTGACTCCCTTGTTGCAATAAATCAGGCTCACTCAGTCTCTAATGAGGGTTCCTGACATCAAAGTTACCCTCTCAACCTCATTAACCTGTCTGGGGATGAAGGACACTGATAACAGTGGTCCCTTAATCTCTTTCTCCCTTCCTTTCTGTGGCATCTGTGTATCAGTAGAATAGCAGACACGCTTTGATATTCTCTATGATATTCCTTTTTTGTATATCAGATTGCTCAGCTGCGCCAGATGACAGGCTTTAAACTTCACACTTGCGTTACAGGTGAAGTGTGTAATTTCTGCAGCAGACGGAATTGAAAGGCTCTGTGGATGGTTGCAAAGACATTGCTATGTGCTTGCTAGGTCAAAAAAGACTGAGTTGCTTGATATTCTGGTCAGCAGTTTTGGCTTGGAAATAGACTTTACATAAAAACATCTCAAAGTTCGTGGGATTTTTGTTTGTTTGTGTTTTTTTTTGTTTGTTTGTTTTATCCGCCAGACAAAAAAAAAAAAAAAGAAAGTCTTTATTCATCTTTTATTATTATTAAAGATTATTCATCTTTTGGAACAAGTTTTGTCAGCCAGACTTGCATGTAGCCTATAGTTGGTATTGAAAAAAAAGTGTGTGTGTGTATATATATATATATATATATATATATATATATATATATATATATATATATATGTATATTTAGGTTTGATGTTTAATTCCACACACAAGTGTACACACTTATACAAAGGTTCAGACATCTTGCACTGACAACAGTTTAACACTATACTGGTCTTTTCTGCTGAGGATTAAAATGCGATTAGTCTTATCTAATTCATGTATCTCTGACATTGTCGGTGATAAAGATTTTATTTTACACTTTTCTCACATGGTGTCACATGGTGCTGACGACGTGTTATCTAATAGCACATCTGGACAGTTGGGTGCTTTCATATTAATCACTTGTATCTCTTTCATCACATCATATCCATATTGAAGTCATGCTGCTGTCAGATGTTAACACATAGAGAAAACTTACAATGGGGAACATTCATTATTAGATCTGTTCAAACAGAATGTGATGTCCAGCTGGTACTTTCTGTTTATTCAGGTTAAGAGCTTCTTAAACTTACATGGTTACTGAAAAGCAACTAATTTTTCACAAGTTGCAGTTCTTCCAAGATTGATGTGAAATAGTTCACTTTTCAGAAGAAATTGCTGAATAAAGCCATTATTTTTGCTTTCTTTGTCGACAAAAAGTATTCTCATAGCTTCATAAAATTTGGGTTGAACTACTGATGTTTCATGGACTATTTTAACGATGTCCTTACTCCGTTTCTGGGCCTTGAACGTTTCAGTTGCGTTGCTGTCTGTGTAGGGTCAGAAAGCTCTCAAAAATATCTAAATCTGTGTTCCGAAGATGAACGAAGGTCTTACGGGTTTGGAACGACATGAGAGTGAGTAATTAATGACAGAATTTTCATTTTTGGGTGAACTATCCCTTTAAGAAGGAAAGCCTGTCTCCAAAAAGAAATGTTAGTTTAGAAAATGCTAATTACATTCTATATTAGAATCTGTATTTCTTGTGAAATTTATATCATTTAAAATATTAAGATTTAATCTGTAATTATTTTTTCAGAAAAGAAAAAAACAACCTTTTGGACTTGAATATGTGAATGAATATGAATATGTGAATATAGTATTCCAACACATCTCATGAGAGCTAATTTCAGTACTCATATTTCTGTGTCTTTCATTGAACTGCAGGAGGTAGGAGATTCTAACTGTGACAGAAATAGCAAAATGATTTGAAGCTAAAGTAACTGATTCGTCTTGATTGCCTCATGGCCACCCACAGTAGGGTTATTCCATGTTATATGCCCATTTTAGCTTCTAAACAAATGAAAAAATGTGAAATAGTGAAGTGTGCAATTTTTCTCCACATTGTTTGTAGCTTAATATGCTGCGACATCTGTAAGTAAGCCATTTATAATTTGTTTTCCCTGAAAACCGTAAACCATGTGCGCTACCAAAAAAACAAAAACAAAACAAATCTGCTCATCTAACCAATAAAAGACAGACACATTTGAGATATCCAGCTAGAAAATAGTCATTATTTCATAATCATAATACATAATTTTGTTTAGTAATGTTAGTGATGCATACTCCACCTTTAAAGGTGCCATAGAATGGAAAACTGTATTTACCTTGGCATAGTTGAATAATAACAGTTCTGTACATGGAAATGGCATACCGTGAGCCTCAAACACCAATGTTTCCTCCTCCTTATGTAAATCTTGTGCATGAAAAAGACCACTGAAAAATAGGCGAATCAGAACATAACACTGACTGTGACGTAAGAGTCGAGATCACTAATAGTTACGCCCCCAATATTTGGATATACCCGCCCATGTTCTAGGCCAGCCGGACTTGCACAGCGGAATCATCAGAAGTTCTGCACGTATTGTGAAGAAACAAGCGAGGACAATAGCGAAAATGGCAGATCATGGAAATAAATATTATGTTCCAGGCTGTGCAGGGATGGGTTGGTGTCTGTATTCAGAAAGGCACAGAAAACAAATAACGCATTCTAATAAAATAACGCGAACCACTAAAGGGACATGGTTAGCTGCTTGCTAGCGATAGCCTGTTACATTACAGTACATAAGATTTCACTTATCACATAAACAGAATAAGGAGAGATGACTGATAGGATGATGGCGAATGATTTACAGATCCTAAGCACCACTGACAAGCATCTGATCTTGTAAAATGTGTGATAAGTACTGCCGCTGTAGTTTACATAGAGCACGAGAGATCGCAAATCTCGAAAGTGAAAGTAAAACGTGATCGTGCATTCAAAGCGGCTCCCTGATGGCCGCAATTTATATACAGTATAATTGCCCAACGATATAACTGCGAGAGAAAGTATTGAAATACATATTTTCCTCCCTGTATTTCCTTCCTGCTGTATGAACCACACTGTGAAACAGCCAATCAGAGCAGAGCTCAACATTATTATTCATGACCCTTCCAAATAAGGTAATAACAGACCATTTCATTCTAGGGACAAATCCTAAGGTTGTAAATGGACATGTAAAACCGTTTCTGGAGAATTTTTGCCCTTATCTAAGCCACATACCTTCTTTGTAGATATCAGAGAACAATTTAAAATATTGTATCAATGCATTCTATGGCACCTTTAAAGTAGACTATCTTCCCCGGTTCCACTTGGAAGTTGAGTTGTGGTAACAATACAGGGTCAATGGCAGTGAGATATGTGTTACCTAGACACAAATATTGATTGCACAGAGCAAAAAGAGACCTTGGTTGCTGTGGTTGAGGATGAAGAGAGAGCCTGAAAAGTGAGATCTATCTCAGGTGACCAGAGAAGTTGGACTCCCTCTTTTTATAGTGCAGTTCATTTTTTTCTTCAGAATTCTGTTACTATGGAGTCAGGTAGTGCTTTTCACGAATACAGAGCAATTTGGTGATAAACCTCCTGAGTCTTGACCGGATCCAAGAAGTAAAATCGTGCATACAATAAGACTGTCAATTGATTAAAAAGAAAAAAAAAAATCTTATTTAATTGCACAGGTTTTTCTAATTAATTGTGATTAATTGCTAACATTAAAAGTTGTAATCATAAATATAATTTCACACTGAATCTCCAAATTAAGATGGAAACATAAAGACAGTATTTTAGATATTTGATATTTAAAATATTCACTAAGTATTATGAATGAAGGCCAGTATCACTGATATCAATACAGATACTGATGCTTCTATTAAATACATTTTCTATTATGAAAAGCATTCCTTAAAATTGTGACACCCATACACTGTCATCATTTGGACCTGTTTTTTCTTTTGTCTTATTTTACTTTTACTTTTACATTTTAAATTTATCAAGGTTGAGAAAATTGCAAACCTAAGAGAAAATTAATAGAAAGTAAAATATCTCACATAATATTTACTTTTAGCTCCTAAGACTGAAATCAACATTTTCTGAAGGTTAAGAGTTTTAGCCGCTATTTGGTTCCCTTAAAGTGCTGAAGACAGCAAGACAAAGGTATACAACAAGAAAGAAATGCAGGCAAAGGCCTGCTATCTCACAAAGCATCAAGGACATATCAGATTATCATGCAGGCATGTGAAAATCTTAATATCCAGAAATCTTTTGGATGTCACAAGAAGCACACCATTGTTTCTGTTCTTTTCTCTCACCTGAAATTTGCAGAGGTACCAGATTTTTGTTTCCTTTTTTTAGGTTCTTTGCAGTGTGAGAGACGAGCATTAAATGACTCATGAAAACTCTTCAGTCACTGTTCTAATTGTTAAAGTAATCAGACTGTCGATTAGCAGTGACTTTTTGCCTGTCAGCTTTGAGTAACGGAGGCACTGAAATAATGCAATGCAATTTTTAGCCTCGCCAGATTCCACTTTATCACCTGGGACGTTTCCCAAATGGAAGCCACCTGGTGTGTGTTCATTAATGGTGCTTTCTGTATACGGTATGAATGAAACATTAGAAACCTGTAATTTCTCACATTCAGCCACATCCTGTACTTTCTCAAAGTATAACAAGTGTTAACTAGTTCCTTAGTATGTAGCTTTCCCTCTAAATTTGCCTCTCTTTAATGAGTTTGTCTTTCTTTTAGGTTAGAACATGATCTGCTTCCTTAGAATAGCACAAGAGGTATGACCAAGAATAAGATGAATGTCTTCCAAACTTCAAAAAGTTTCTGAAAAAAGGATATTACATCCCAGTTACAGTGCCAATAATCTGTATGATCCTTTTCAGTCTGGTTTTGTGCTTTTCACTGAGATTGCTTTTCTAGGTTTGTCAGTGTCTTTAAAATTCCCCACAGCTCTCCTCACTCATTGTCCCTCAGGGTTCTGTACTCAGACATCTGCTCTTCGTAATCTATATACATTTCCCTGCAGTATTCATCTCTGCCATTTTGCCAAATTTTTAGATTAAAAAAAATACTTAAACATTTGTTCATGCCTTTATAACAAAATGCCGTGTCAACGTCGTCCTCCTTTCTCCCGACTTGGGCTCCTTTAATATCCTGATTTTACTGGTTCTCATCTCTGTCTTTGACACTGTTTGTCACAATACACTCCTTTCATGACTTTCAGATATTGGTGCCGTTGATGCAGCTCTCTTTGTAGATAACTGACTGACAAAACTATATTTCCATTCAAAATTACATATCCCCCACAGCTCTCCTTACTCATAGTTTCCCTCAGGGCTCTGTACTTGGACATCTGCTATTCATAGTCCACACTGGCTACCTATTAAGTTCTGCATCAGTTACAAAATACTACTACTTACTTATAAGGCCCTAAATGGTTTAGCTCCTGCGTACCTAACTAGTCATCTCTCACATTACAATCCATCACACTCCCTAAGGTCACAAAACTCTGGACTCTTGGTAGTACCTAGAATAGCAAAGTCCACTAAAGGAGGTAGAGCTTTTTCATGTATGGCTCCCAAACTCTGGAATAGCCTTCCTGATAACGTGCAGGGTTCAGACACGCTCTCTCTGTTTAAATCTAGATTAAAGACACATCTCTTTAGCCAAGCATTCACCTAATGTATTGTACATCATAACCTTGTACATCAGCTACATCTGATGAAATGCACATTATCATTCTTTTGCTTGGGTTGAACACATCATTTTTGCTTGGTTGGAACAGCAGCTACGCTAATTTTGTCTCTGTTTGCTTCTCTGTTTCTGCCACGGGACAACTAGTAATCAAACAAGCTTCAGTCCTGATCCAACCCTTACGAAGATCTGAGATGTCCGAACACCTGAGATGAGATGATGCCAACCCCCCCAGAGGACCTCAGATTATGCTAAACCTGGAACGACATACAAAACTACCAAATTTTGCTATAAGTTTAATCAATTAAAATTTAAAATAAGTTTAAGTTTAATCGCAACCTATAATCCCTGCAGTTAATAGTCTGTTTTATAGGTCTTCAACCCTACTCCTGGGGACCCACTGTCCTGCAATGTTTATTTCCAACCTGCTTCAGCACACCTGGCCTGTGATGTTTTGAATGATCCTGAAGACTTTGATTAGCTGGTTCAGGTATGTTTGATTAGGGTTGGAGCTAAACTCTGCAGGACAGTGGGTCCCCAGGAGCAGTAATTTAACTAACTGCATGATTTTCTCTATACCACTAATAACCTGCTCCTAAATATAATGTATAAACTTAACATTTTCTGTAAAGCTGCTTTGCAACGATTTTTACCATGAAAAGTGCAATACAAATAAATTTGAATTGTATTGAATAGTCTACAGTATATGCACTTCCCTTTGCAAAACTGTGGTTTTCATCCTAAATTCTTAGATTAAAAGATACTTACACATTAGTTAATGCCTTTATAGCACCATTCTGGGATTACTGTCATGCTTTTTTAATCACTAATATCCTTTTTTCTTTTGGTATCTTTACATAGTAATTTATTCAGCTGTAAATATTTCAGCCCAAACTTACTTGATTCTTCCTTGCATCTGGGACATGAATATTAAAACTGAAATCAGACACTAAAGCTGTGAATTATGTATGGTACCATGCTGGCTTTTTTGATCAATGACCCTGCGTGCAATACTGCCATTTCAGACAAGCTTGTCTCTGGACACCCTGCTAGTACCTTTCTGGCAGGTCCAGATAGGGGAACTAATTAAATCCCTGGACAAGGAAACACACAGTGATGTCATGGGGTCAGGTTGCTGTTTCATTCTATTCCTCAGGTGCCAGAACAGAATAAGCAAACAAATAACGTATTGAAGGCCTGGGCATTGCGACCCACCAGTGTACCGCAAGCCACCGATATAATTTGGTACAAAAAGGACAGCTCACAAGGGAACATATCTCTGTTTTAGTGTACTGGCTTGTTAACTGAGAAACTAATAATACAGCTTAATGCAACACCTCATGTCGTGATGACAGGCTGATGGGATAGAGAGCTTAGAGAACAGCCCTCATGGATCTGGGATGCCTGTTATGAGTCTCCCCCTGCTTTCAGTATTGCAGCTTCATCAACTCGTGCTGTGCACCACTGGAGACCCAACAACCAAGACATTCAGCACCACTTCTTAATTACAAGGCAGATGTTAATGATACAATTAATTAGTTTCTGCTCCAGTAACTGAGTTACAAAAGAGCTGGGCTTTTTCCACTGAGATTATGTGCTTTTTTATTAAGGGCATAAAATTAAAGTGACAGACGCTCACTGCTCTTGAAGAGTGTTGACAATAAATAAGAGTAGAGGGTGTGAGAAATCAACCTGAAGTGAAATGCGGTTGCTTTTTATGCAAGATAATAGATATCCAAGATATCCAAACCTATATTATTTTTTTCTGTGCTGTAGCTTTCAATTTTCAATTGTGCAGTTTGAAAATCCATATTATTATTATTATTATTATTATTATTACGTTGTGATCATTTGCCATTATTGCTCTCAAACCTGGGATGACATGTCTGGATATTACACATTTGAATAAAGCAAACATGGATGCGATTTGAGAACTATGGCAGAGAAGATCATACTTATCAGTAATGTTATCTTATTAACTCTATTTAATTAACAAATTTCTTGATGGTGAAAATGTTTAGTCTTTATGCATAACCTCACCAAGATGGCTGACCAACCTCATCTGTCTTGCGATTCAGAAACTCCAGGTTGTGTTACCCTAAAATTGTAAACTAAGCTGTACATTTTTTTACAGTGTAGTCACCATTGACTTTCATTGAATGGAAAGAGCAGCATGAACATCCTGCTAAAGTTATCTTTCTGCATTTCCTTGAAAAAAAGGAAAGTCAAAAAGCTTTGTAATGAGGGTGAGCAAATGATAAAAATCTCTTTGTGACATCTGTGATTTATTCATTTATTCATTTTTAATTTAAAGTATCTATGGCACCAACAATCATTTTCCCACTTTTTTATTCAAACTATTCATTCTGCCGCAAGCTACTCTGAACAATAGAACAATGGTGAATTTTAATAGCAGAATCATTTCAAGTGAGGTATGACAACTAAAAAAATTGTACCCCTGTTTTATTAGCAGGAAAAAGAATGATTTTTTATTCCACCACATAACTCTATTTGCCACATATTATTTGGGCCTTTTGCCTTTATTTCTACAGCAAATTTCTTTGGGCATTGACATATGTTTCTCTCTGGAGCTTATGAGTGTATGTTCCTAGATATAACCTAATAACTGTAGGAAGAAAGGTGAAATAATGTATTTGTGATTTTTATTCATTTGAAAATGTTCTTTCTTGTATTATTCACCAGAACAAGGAGTGATTCATGTTAATAAATGCATATAATCAAGGGGCTAGTTGTCTCATAGGGCTTTATTTCAGTAACTAAGATGATCTGGGTCAAAAGTCTCGTTATAAAAATGCAGAATTTTAATTTTTATGTACATTAATCTTTTAATCAACAGCATTTTTTTTTAAATATAAATATCAGGCAGCATTCATATTCATATCTGTCCTCTCATTTTCATGGCAATTCTAAGAAATGTCCTTCATTATATTTGCTCTATAGTGCTGTAGGTAGTCTCAGATACATTCAGCTCTGATTGTGTGGCTTTTGCGGTGCCTGCAGGAGAGAGCGAGTCCACGCTGTCACGCTCTCTGTTTTCATTAGCATGCTTTGGCTGTGGAGTGAGCTGTTGTTTCTGACTCAACAGATTTGTTTTCATGGATATCATGTCACCCTTGACATCTCATCTCAGGCCCAGAATTACTCAGCAGCCCTTGCCTCTGAGTTCCCCAGCAGTTGCAAGAAGCATTAGCCTTGCACTTCAATTATTCACTGTTCAATTCCTACCTGTCTCTTGCCCGACCATGGACCCTATACAAGCTCACAACCCCATCCTGCTACGTGGGTTATGCTGGGATCAAAACTCACTCAAAAATAACAAGCCAAAAATAAAACATAGTTCACCCTGATAAATAAAAGAGCTTAACCTAGACCAAGATGGTCAGGGTGGTCTGTTTCGATGGTTTTAGAGGGATTTAGGTTACTTTTAGCTGGGCAGGCTAAAGGACTTTTTTGTGTGTTGAGTTAATGCAACAGTTGCGAACTTTTGTCACAAATTAATCTATTTCATTAGTAAAACAGATGTTTACTTTGTAAGTTTCCTTACTCTGTATAGTGAAAACCTGTAACAGATGTTATGGGACATTTTCTGTAATTTTACAAAAAAAAAAAAAATGCTTTTAAATGTGCAGACTTACAATGGAAAAACTATAAATTGACATATTTTTAATGATTTTCTCTTTGCCATCATTTACTCATTCATGAATACCTGCACAACTTACTTTCTTCTCTTGAAAAAAAAAGCATATATTTATACTGTATATAATATAGCCATTGACTTTCACAGTATTTTTGTTATTATTAATTTTTTTTTTTTCCCATACTGTGTAAGTCAGATTGGTTCAACTGGCAAGTGTTTGATTACCAAAATAGCTTCTTTTGTATTCAACAGAAGAAAGAAATTCATGTATGTGTGGAACAATTTCAGAGTGAGTAAAGACCATCTTTACCGGCTAATTCTAGCAAACCAGGCTGGTTTAAGGGTAATTTCAACAAGTACTCAAATCAAACATTAAAACCATTCCACTCTGCTTTGTAGATGGTAAATTTCTTTCAAAGTGTGAATAAATTATGTCAGTCAATCTAAATCCACAATCATTTATCGCCACTGATTTGCGGGTGAAATAGAAGTCTTTGTGAGGAAAGCAGCAGGACGTCAGACAAAGTGAATGCTGTAAGCTTCATGAAGATTTTAAACTACGCAAAAAGAACAGAGTACAGCTTTAGAGAATTAGCAGTAATTGCTGGTGTAATTTTAAACTTTTTCTAAAGAAAAAAGGGCTTCCCGTGTTCTTATTGTTGTACAATTTTTATTCAACACAAAGTTTTTCTCTGAGAATCACCTACTGTGTTTTCCAGTTTCAGACTATTGAAATGTACAGCATATGTGCTGAGAGCAGCCCTTGGGTTATCTTTAAGGGTCCAGTACAGCAAAGAACAGGCTCATGATCCAGAACCTCCCGCTGATGTAGGAGGTCATCTGCTATGCAGTCCAGAGCCTAATGAATACACGACGGGCCGCGGCTGCCTGCAGGATAGCGGCCTACACGGCTTGAGGTTTTGTAGTACAGACTGTGTGGCGCTTGAACGCAGCTACAGGCACGCCAGTGAGAGCCGAAACAAGAGAAGACGACTAGAAAGTGAAGTGTGACAAATCTCTTTCTAAATTCTTTCAAACTCAAAAACAAGGACGAAGCCTGAAGGTCACAATAGCTGCTTTGAAACATGAAAATGCCAAGCATTGCTAAAACTTTTCCAGCAACTTGAAAGGTATAATTAGTCTGGTTTTGTAGAGCTGTGTGTTGCTGCGCTCTGAAAGTGTGAATTTGTATTGAAAATGTTGGAAAACACTTGCTTGACAGTATTATAGACACATAAGAGGCCTGTATAGCCATCATGCAACCATTAAAGGGATCTTGTAATAAATGTTTTATCATTTAATATTTTTCAGCTAGGTCCTCTAGGGATGTGTTAGTGAAGCCATTATCTGGATGTGGATCTGTTGCTATGACAAAGCTACCTTTATTTATATATTTGGATAAAACTGGAGCATGTGTATGGAAGTGCATGAAGAATGCAATTGATATGTTTTTGTTTTTTTTTAAGAAATTGAAATTTATTTCTTTATTCAACAATGATGCCTTAAATTGATCCAAAATGACTGTTACCTTCATAATGTTAGATTTCTGTTTCAAATAAATGCTGTTCTTCAGACTTTGTTCATGAAAGAATCCTGAAAAGGTGGAGAAAAATCTTTGTTTTCATAATAATCAGCAGTTATGCATATTATATAATAGATGTAAACTCGCAATTCTGACTCTTTTCTCACAAATTCGAGATTGTATCTCACAATTCTGACTTTCTCTCAATTCCGACTTTTTTCTCAGAATTCTGAGATTTAAAGTAACAATTATGAGAAATTCTTCTTTTTTTAAATCAAATAAATTCAGCCCTGGTGATCATAGGAAAAACAATATACTGACCATAAACAATTTTATCTTTATTAGTGCTATTGTAGTAAAATAAAAAAAAAGACTGCTGTTAAAAACCATTAAAAAATTTTTAAAAAAATTACTAGAATAATTTTAAGTCCATTTCTTATCCTTTCCATGACTGTTTATAGTTGTATAGAATTATGCGTCAATGTTTTTAACTGTACCTTTAAGACATATATGTATACAACCTCTGTTGTTATAGGTCAACCTTTTTACATGTAAAGATTTGTGGGGTTTTTATTAATTTATTTTTAAATGCAGGTTTTATGTAGGGTCAAATTTAGTTTATTTTCAATAACAGTTTGCAAAGCCTGCATCACACTGTGGCAGGTTCACAAAACAATCTGCTGTTCAAACTGAAGTTAGACTAAATGACCCAGGACCTTATTAACAACTTCTTCCTCTCTACCTTGAAGTTAGGACAATTCAGGGCCGCAGGTGCTGCTACCACACAGCAAGGAACAGCACAAAGTTTGCTGGACTTATTCCTAGTTATATACTGAATGGAATAACAATATCGTCTAAGTCAACAAATGTAAGGTGCAGGAGGAGTTAAAACCACCAAAGTTTGACTTTACATGATTTACAAGATAGTTTCTGATGATTTACAAAAACTTTCATTTGTTTGCGTCCTCTGGGGAAGAACATCGTCTCTCATTTGCCTGCTTTGTCATAGCTGCATTTTTCATGACTTGTGGAGGTGTAAGTCGGTGCTCTAGTTTTGCATGTAAGATGTCATCCATCACAGTGTCCGATAGTTAGAATAGCTGGAGGTTATGTAGTCTATAAAGAGTATGACTGTAGCAGCTGGTTGAAAGAGAGGTCATTGCCAGGCAGAGCAGGTGCTATTGCTGCACTGAGGGGGTTTGTTCTGCCCTTTAGAAGAGCAGCTTCCTATGAGACTGACCTTTGACATGATTCTACATAAGCTACTCAGAGCGCTGGAGCTTGCCTTTGTTTTTCATGACTAATCTGAGATTCCTGTCATGTAACAGATATTTATCTGCCTATATTGTGAGATCTCTGCTGCACAGAGCGAATGGGGGTCAATGACAAAATGTCCATGATTGTCTAGTTTAAAGCAATCTTTGTATTCATGTTTGTTTCATATGATTTGGAACTTTTATACCTATAGGAGCCATGTAAACATTCATGTGTGATGTCATGTGACCATGGGAAAATTTGGGAGTGTCACTAATTATGTGAGAATTAAAGCACCTGTTGTGGGGAGAGGAAGGAAGGAAGGGGGTGAGTGTGGGAGCACACATTTTTTTGTTGACCGTAAATTCATCAAACTTCATTGATTCAGAAATGATCTTCATATGCTTCAAGAAATTCTTCTTTGTAAGTTTTGGTCGATCAAAATAAACCTCAAGATGCAAAGGTAACGGATGATTGACGCGTCACAAGTTATTCCGCACTCAGCTCCTGCGGCTTTGGTTGGCTTTTAGGCCGCTACAATACCATTTTTAACAAAAGTTTCAGTTTAATGATTTTAAAAATGTCATATGGTGTAACAATCAATTAAAATATAATAGCATATTTTCCATG
>JAFVLL020021917.1:0-12213 GCA_021397915.2 Tor tambroides
GCTATATGCCCTATGTACACGGCATCGGTTGTCTGTGTGTAACAATGCTTAGTGTATTGTCCCTGTTAAATAAACAAACAAATAAATAAATAAAAACCAAAGCTTTCTAAAACCACACAAAAGCTCTGTGCACTGAAAGAAAAGTGTTGTAAAAGGCTGCACATTTACATATTGCTCTACATTATTTATTTATATAAACATTTACGTATATATATTGCACATTTACTGTATATATTGCACTATTCCTATGCAGTTTCCAACATGATTTCCAGCTATTTCCAGCTTCAAGTTATTTACAGTATGTCAACAAAAATGATTCATGTAGCCCCAAAACAAAATTATTAAGATCAGTTTTAGAAATGTAATTAGAAAGCATGCTATTATAAAAAAAATAAAAAAAAATCATTATTCACATATATTTTTTGCTGTTTTTGTATTTATTTATTGCAGAACAAATAATTTTATAATTTGAGGTAGTTATTAATTATTGTAAAACAGAATCTTGCACTCGTTCACTGCTGTGGTCATCGCTCAATACACTCATGTCCATGTTGACATGATTAACAGAAAAAACACAGCATTGCAGTCAGGTTTACAAACCCGTCATTCGTCTATTCAAACAGAATTAGTTAGATTTTTCTACATTTCGTTACACATATTACATATGTATCGGAGGGCTGTAATTTGAAGCCCCTTGCAGATTGCCACTCTACAAAAGTAAAAATCGTCAGTCTTCCATTAACTCACATTATTTCAAACCAAAACGATCTGCATTATTTCATTCATCAAACACTATATTTTAGTAGGTAAACTGTGCAATTTCCTTTCCTTTCCTCAGCGCTCCAACCATTCAAATAATCACTTAGATGTGAGAGTGACTGTGTTAGATCAAACACATTTGTGCAAAAGAGGTCCTTTGTTTAAAGAGGTCAAAACTCCACTTGTCATCTCCAGCAATAATCTGGCAGTAATATCATAATTACATTTTTAAAAGGGTCATCACATGCATTTTTTTTTAAAAAATTGTTATTTATTATTTCCTTGAGGGTCCACTTACATTCTTAGCAAGAAGTCAATAAATACTTATGGCCAGTTTTCAGCTGCTTTACCTTTAAGACCTCTATATGCACTCAAGGAAAGGGGTTATTCCAGGGTTTTTGCATTGAAATGTGCTGCTCAAACTGTTCAGATCAGACTGAAACGATCATGAGTCACTGGATTCTTAGAAAGTTTTGAGTTGTGGAAGTTCTGGTATGTTTTCATACACGAGCACAAACTCTCAAAAGATCAAGGACTTCACGATATGTGCATTTTAAGAGATATACAAATCCGCATGTGCTGTCTGACACCCTTAACGTAACCACAACCAAGATGCAATACTTGCCTGAGCTTGCAGAGATGCAACCCATGATATACTCACAGAGATGGCATTTTCAGATGAATTACTTAAAGATGACAGTTTCTAGAGTCAGCTATGAAAGTTTTTCCCAAACACAGTCTAGTAATTGATTACATGCCATCTGGATTATGTAATCAGATTCTAGAAATGAATTACTTGTAATTAGATTATAACATTTTAAAATGCTTGTAATCAGAGTACAGTTACTTTTCTATAGATTACGTGATTACATATTCACACAATGACAGTAAATGACTCAAGTATTTTATATTGATTGTTTTTATTTTAAAAAGAGTTTAAATAAAGAGGTTTTTTTTATTACTGAATTAATTAATTGTTTTCCATTGACTCATAAACCCCCTGCAGATCAATCACGAACCCCAGTTTGGTATACTGTAATGTTTAATAGATTTCATAATGTTGATAACAAAGAATGGAATAGGTTTTGTTACAAGTTAGGTCAAAAGTCATCTAAAAGTAGTTGAATGCATTACCTAATATGTGCAATCCAATAGATTATGTTACAAACTACAATTTCTGTCATGTAATTTGTAATCAGTAATCTGCCCAGCACTGCATGTGTGTTGGTGTTTGATTGACAGCTCCATTCTTCAATCACTTTCATTATATAAAAATGAAAAGGCAGGATATTCTCCTTTTATATTCTTACGAGGAAATAAAGTCATACAGGCTTGGGGCATTTTCTGACATGTCGGTAGTTTGGATGTTGAGAATAATCAGGCATTGGACCAGAAGAGCTAAAAGGAAAATTGACCTTCAGTGTGACATATACTACTTCTAGTCCAACGGCTCGGATCATTCTCAACATCTACCAACAAGTATGAAAACGAATAAACCCACTGAGAACAACCTGTGTTCACACAGCATGCAATCACCTGCAAAATGGCTTATTTTGATGGGAACGAGAGCAGGGATTTATTTTTGGAATAGAATGAAGCAGGAACGAGCCAGGATCTGTGCGATCGACTGCATTAGACTGGGCAGCCCAGTTAATTCATGTGTATCTGCTCTGCCCAATGGGATTCTGGGCCATCTCCATTGTCAGTCACTTTGAATCTGCGAGCTGCCACAATCTGACTACTGGAGCGCCAGGATCACACCAGCTCTGGATCGCAACGTCTTTGGAAGATCTTCCATCACTAACTATGCTGGGTAAAGATTCGAAGCTACACAGAACACAACACATTTCACATCTGCATTCACATTATTCAGATATAAACAAATATTTAGTGTCAATACAAGTAAAGCCCAACCGAAAGCAATACAAAAAACTTTCAAAAAGCTAACCTATCCTTTTCTCTGTGAAGTTAGTTATATTGAATTTTACAATTTTGTTGCCATTACAACATAACAACTAAAACCCTACAATGACCATGGCTTAAAGAGCTTTTCAGCTAAAATAACACACAGGTTTTTACAGAAAAAAATAAAATAAGCTTCATAATAGGCCTCACATTTCTGCTTTTAAATCTTCCAAAATTGGCACATTTAGTTCCACGGTGACAGCCTCACAGTAACCTTCAATTTTGCTTTCAAGGGAGCTGGAAAAATTATTTTTGGTAGTAATCAACATTATGGACTGAACCCAACCTGTGGTACACCCAGAATATTGATTTATAGACCAAATTCAGGCTATTCTGCCTTCATTTAAAAAAAAAAAAAAAAAAGAAGAAGAAAAAAGTGTATATGCTCCACAGCTACTAAAATGTTCAACATATGCTCATTGGAAATTTGTGCCTCTACACACAAAAACACACCTATACACACAATTAACAGCATTGTTCAGCTGAAATGAACACTAGTGGCAATAAACAACAACTTTTATTCCCCTTTCACAGAAATTATGATTACAAGGTTAATCAATTAATATAGACTTATCTTAGTCACACTTTAGTTTGGGGACCAATTCTGACTATTAACTACAATTTTAGTCTCAATAAAGTCCTAATTGCTGCTTATTAATAGTTAGTAAGGTAGTTGCTAAGTTTAGGTATGGGATATGGTCATGCATAGGCAATATTATGTGCCTTATAAGTACTAATAAACAGCCAATATTCTAGTAATACATACATGTTAATAAGCAACTAGTTATTTAGTCCCTAAACTAAAGTGTTACCCATGAATAACAAGTCGTGATAAGAAAAAAAGCCTTAAGACTTTTAAAAGCAACTTAAAATCACATGGTGTGTTTTAATCTCACATTTGTTTTTGATAACACTTTTGGTGAGGTTTAAGTGTGATTTAGAGTAGATGACACATTTTATTATTTTGGAAAAACTGCTTTAGTAACTCATTAATTGACATTCACGTCCTAGACAGCACACAAGCATAATAGTTTATCTTTATTACCTCTTTGTGAGTGGATGCACAAATTTCTAATCATCCAATAAGTGTGGCTGATTTAAATGTGGGTGGCCATATGTTCATGTAACAACTGTTTTTGCAGTTTAGTTTCTTTTATAGTTAAACACCCCTTTCTTTAGAAAGAGCAAGTCCTTCCTTATGATTTGAGTCCTGTAAGTTTAAACCTTGCAGTGCTAAAACAATAATCACAGTACACATTTTGGCAAGAAGTTTGCATAAGAAACCCTCACTCTCTCTGGACTCTGTGGTCCGTTCAGCTTCTGCACAGACAGCGTGTTTTTGACACAGTTGCTATAGCAGCGAAGAGAGACAAACGGGGCAGTGTGTTTGAGTGTGCCAGCGTACATAAAAGTCTCTTGTCTTTCCTCACATCATGTTCTCAGTGATCTCAAACGCCTCTCTGTCTCACGCCAGAGTTTGTACATCTTTCTCTCTCTGCTGTTTAAAAGAATGATTTACACAACATTTACATTCTCTCATCATTTACTCACCCTCATGTCGTTTCAAACCAACCTTTCTACTGATCACAAAAGAAGAACGTTTACAGCTTTTTTTCTCTCTCACAAAGCTATCATATGATTTCAGAAGTTGTATAGATACTTTATTGGGCCTTCTTTATTATTCAAACTTAACATCTGCTACCATTAAAACAAAATCATACTAGTTTAGAATGCCATGAGAATAAGTAAATAATGGCAAAATCTGTATTTAGGTGTGGACTTTCCCTTTAATTTCATACATGCATACAATGCTGCACCTGCTTAGAAATAAATGATGCCCTATACTGAATTCATTTCTCATTGGTTCATTGTTTAGAATTTAAAAAAAACCCTGAATGACTCCTTGATTGAATGTACACTCTTATTTTCTCTGATTATATATTACATTTTAATGATGTGTACTTCTGTTCTGACATCTAGATATGCAATGGGGAGGATTTAACTATATTCTAACTATACTATACGTCACATAGGGGATGGCTGAGATCATAATTTCCACCTCATTTTAGCCTCTATTTTGAGGATGAAATTAGAAAGCTCTTTAACCTATCTATCTATCTGTCTGCTATTTAAATATAACACTTTACAGCACCTCTGCAGCAACGGCGACTGTCATAAACTGAAAATTGGTAGAGTACTTTGCAAAAGTGTTGCACAATTAATGTGCTGTTCAGCTAATTACATTCAATTTGATGATTCCCGAGGCACATTCCACTTTAACAAACCAAGACTGATATAACCGTCAAATGAGTAATCGTGGCTGACGGCGCTTCATAGCAGGACTGACAAAGTCAGGGAGAAACTCACCAGCTATTATTCAACTCAAAAGCTTTTCTCTGGAAGAACAAAAAAAAGACTCGGCCTGTTTTCTGACAAACAGCTTACAAGTTCATGTAAGGACGACCCTCTGGTTTTGGTTCCTTCAGGGTAAGATGGTAGGTTTACTACAGTAAAGTGCTCTGTTTTTACTCACACAGATAAAGAAACTCTACTTTGAAATATTTTTAGTAAAAGATTCTTTTTTTAAGTACTGTGTTAATAAAATTAATAAATGTATTAAATATGATATCATTTCAGTAACAATGTATTTTTTTTATTATATTAATTTCATTTACATGAACTAATTTCATTTACATTTTAATAATAGTACAATTTAATAATACATACATATTACTCCAACTCTTTTTGCACTATTTTAGTACAAAAAAAATTGTAGTATATATATATATATATATATATATATATACTACATTCAATTTAATGTAGTATAATTTCAGTGACATTATATTTTTATTATATTAATTTATTATTTTTTATTCATTTTTCTTGATTTTGTGATTAATTATAACATGAAAAATGTAATGATTAATAAAAATAATTGTACTTACATTTTATATTTTAATAATACATTTATTTACTCCAACTCTATTTTGTGTTATTTTATAGTAAAAAATACCAGTTAAAAATTAACCAGTAAAAATTTCAGTAACAACATGATATTTAAATATATTTTTAATGTATTTTGTTATTTTATTTTGTTATTAACCATTACATGAAAAATGTAATAACAAAATAATTTAATTTAATAAGAATTTTAATAATAATACAATTTAATAATACATTTGTTTACTCCAACTCCAATTTATCCAATATTAGTGCATTTTGTGCCTGCTAAATATTAATTTTGGACTCTAGATATAGAATATAATGTTGGAAAAGAATAAAGCAGTAACTTCCAGCCTTTCAGGCTTTGTAATCAAGCTTATGTTTAATTATTCAGATGATCCGCTCATGCTGTGTGCACACAAATAATAATTTCCCCACCAAGTTTTCCTCAAAGTGTCCAGGTTTTCAAAGTAACCCAAAATCAAAGGATCTAATTAAGAATGACCTTCGTTCTTCTCTCAGAGCACTGGAGAACAGAGGCACCTGTCTTCAGCATCTCCATCCTAACGTGTTTATTTGAGCAGCAGCTTTTCAGAGTGTGTCATCTCCAAGTCCCATTTGCTGCCAGTAATGAGACCATAAATCATATATTGATGTGTCTCACTGGCATGCGACGCGGCGGAGTTTTCGCTGCTGGACTAATGCATCATATTAGCTCTACATCAGCTACAAAGATACACAGCTGACTGTCTGCTGCTCAGAAGTGTGTGTCATGCATGTACGGGCTTAATCATGTCCTACACGTTACACATTTTCATCTGAACCTGCCAGAAATAAACCACTAATGCTTTGCAGTGTCTAATGTTGTGCAGCCAGACTTTTGAGAATCAGCATAAAATCTGGTCCACGCTGCAGGTTGTTCTGGCCAAGAATCGACCGACCACAGCTCTTTGTTTTTTTATTTAGTTTTTTATCCCCCCCCCCATAGTGTTTAATCTAAATTAGATTGGAATATACAGTGTGCTTGAAGCTGGTGTATTTTTTTGTTGTTGTTGTTACAGGATGTTTCTGTTAATATTAGTTACTGAATTAAGTATGAAGAACTAACAATTAACATTTTTACAGCATTTATTAATCTAGGTTGATGTTAATTTGTACATACATAATTATTAGTTCCTTGTTTGTCAGAATACATCTACTTCATTCATTTATTCTATTTGAAAAGCTAAATGTGTTAGTATACTGTATGTAGATTAATAAACACTTGTTCATTGTTAGTTTGATATCTAATAACCAATGTTAACAAATTTAACCTTATTGTAAAGTGTCACAGAGATCGATATGAATAAAATGAACACTTTATTTACACAGAAGTGACTGTATTCATATTTACATGCTGAAGAAAAATACATGCTAAATAATTATTTAATAGTTATTTTAAATAATTATATTTTTATTTTATTTTAAATTATTTTTTATTTTATTTTATTATTATTTTTTGCATTTATTTATTTTTAATTGTTTTTTAAAGATGTCTCATCTGTTCACCATGGCTGCATTTACTGTATTTGACCAAAAATACAGTGAAAACTGCAATATTTTAAAATATTATTACAATTTCAAGTAACTTTTCTATTTGAATATATTTTAAAATGCAATTTATTGATGGAAAAAAAACTGAATTTTCGCAAGCCGTTACTTATTTGGGTACTTACTTATTTTTAAGTTTGTTTCTTATTTATTTTTGTAACAATGTAAAAGTCTTTACTGTCACTTTTGATCAATTTAATACATTCTTGCTGAATAAAATATTAATAAATATAAATACAAGTTAATAAAATAAATAAAAATATAAATACATACATACAAAAAAAAAAAAAAAAAATCTTAACCCCAAACCTCTGAATCGCAGTGTAGGCAAATTCAATTAAATAAAAAAAGGATAAAAATATAATTATTAGCTGTCCCAAATCTTAGATACAGAAGCAGATTGAACAAAGATAAATGCCTTTCAGCTACTGCTGTATTTAATGAATTAAATAGTGAACACCAGCCAATGAGACTGAAGCACCATCATAGGGTAAGCTGTGTGTAGAAACTCGTCCCATTCTGTTTGAATAGAGTCTGGTGATCAGCGGCTGGAATCTGGTTGATAGCGGGTGTACGGACATCTCAGGACACACCACAGGTTGTAGAGCTTAGTGTGAGCGAGCGAGTGCGGCGTATCTCTGAGCGCTGCGGGGTGGAAGATCACTCAGCTTTGCTCTCTCTCTTCTCTCTTATCCAAAATGGAGCTCCCTCATCCCTCTCCAGGCCAGGCTCTGTTCCTCACATGGATTTAGGTCCTCTCTCAGCCGGCTTTCCCTTTGTAGCTCTCTAATCTCTGGGCTGCGGTTGGCGTCTGGAGCCTGACAGAGCCAGTGGAGTTTCGGAGGACATTTTCTTGGTTTGAAGGGAATCCAATCACTCCGCTCAGAAGGAGGTCAGGCCTTTTCATCTGCTGCTTGGGTGATACTGTGCTTTTCATCTGCACAGGTAACCAATAACCTGCCGCTCACACCTTCTATTACAAATGTTCTTGTTTTTGTTTTCATTTGTTGCTGAGTTCATGTGTGGCCTGAAATCTGCAGCTTCAATCTGATTGGCTGGCGAAACACAAGTTCTGCAAGTTGGAGGTGAGTTTGCCTTAAAGGGATAGTTCACCCAAAAATGAACATTTGCTGTTTGTTTACTCACCCTCAGGCCATTCAAGATGTAGGTGGCTTTTTTTTTTCTTGAGTTGGACAGTAAAGATGATTTTTTTAGCTGAAACTGAGGTCCTTGGAGATTCATAAAATGCAAGTCAATGGGTGCCGTCATTTTGAGAGTCAAAAAAGCATATACAGGCACACAAAATTAATACCCGTGGCTCCTGACGATATATCGAGGTCTTATGAAGAGAAACGATCGGTCTGTGCAAGAAACTGAACATTATTTACAACATTTTTAACTATAATCCAGAGACTCGGGCAAACAGTCGGGAGTGATTTCTGGTTCGCGAAAAAAATCGTTCTTTTGAAACGATTCTTTTTGAAGAACTAGTTGAACCAGTTCACCAAATAGGACTGAACCGAATGAAACAGTTTGTGGCTCGAGCAGCACAGATCTACAAGTTACTTGATCAAAATGTGAATGTGTGAACCGAACCCTTCAATGAAGGGATCAAATTAAAGTTTTTATGGTTTCTCATTATTTATGTAAAAAGGTGAGTTGATGAAGACAAGGTTCTTCACTTTATATGCTTTAGACATGTAAAGCATTCGTGTTTCACATTGTTATTGGGTGCTTTAATAATATAATTGCATATACATTACGTCATTGCATGATTACTTAAAAACGAACTGGTGGTTTAAATTTGAACCAGTTCATTGAAACAAACTTTCCGAAAGAATCAGTTTGCGGAAAAGAATCCAGAGAATTTGCCTGAGGCTCTGGATTACAGGTAAAAATGTTGTAAATAATGTTCAGTTTCTTGCACAGACCGATCATTTCTCTTCATAAGACCTCTATATATCATCAGGAGCCACAAGTATTCATTTTATGTTCCCCTTATATGCTTTTTTGACTCTCAAAGTGACGGTAGCCATTGACTTATGCTTTATGAATCAAATCTAAAAATCATCTTTACTGTTCTACTGACGAAAAAAGTCACCTACATCTTTGATGGCCTGAGAGTGAGTAAATTAACAGCACTATCCCTTTAAAAGACATGCACATTCATGGGATCTAGAGCAAACTAAGCGAGAAACATAAAAGAAAGCTTAAAAAAACAGTGGTTGTTACCATGACAGGTAGCAGCATGTACAAGTTGCATGTTAATTAGACCCTAAATCCAAAGAGAAAAAAATACAAAAACCTACAATCACCCCCAAAGTTTATATTCTTCATCAAGCCAACACCAAACTAATACAGAAGCAGATATCATAGCATGTATTATACAAGAGAACCGTACAGATTTGGAGTGTAGAACATCTGCCATGCAGGTGTGGAGTTAAAGAGTGACTCTTGACTAAAGGTGAGTGTTGAAGAGGTTTGTTTGAATGTTAAACGGAGAGTACAACAGTACTCAACAGAGAAGAACTCTATTTCTAGCAGATGTTTTCTTACTGAAGAGACAAACACATAGTTTCCGGGCACTGATTTTGAGGAAGAAGAACTAGTTGCTGGATTTGCCAAAGTTTGAGAATAGCATTGAATTTGACCCGCTCTTAAAAGTTAAATGAATAAATTAAATGTGATTGTTCATGTTAGATGCCAGTGAGAGGGCAATCTCCTGTCTATGTAGGCAGTTCTTAGCCAAAATAAGCTGCACTGAGGATAGAGGAAAATACATACAGTACATAGACATATGCATGAGAATTCTTCCTAATGAAGATGTAAAGTTGTTAAGAATTCTCTAATTATACACTACAGATCAAAAGTTGAACGGGGTCAGCAAGCTTTGAAAAAAAGCAATACTTTTATTCACCAAGGATGCAGTATATATTAATCAAAAGTGATAATAAATACATTTTTAACTCTTAACCATCAGAGCTGTCTTCAATAACAATTAATGTTTTTTAAACAGCAAATCAGCATATTAGAATTATTTCTGAAGAATCATGTGACACTGAAGACTGGAGTAATGATGCTGAAAATTCAGCTTTTGATCACAGGAATAAATTACATTTTACAATACATTCAAATAGAAAACAGTTATTTTAAATTGTAATAATATTTCAGAATATTACCGTTTTTACTGTATTTTTGATCAAATAAATGCAGCCTTGGTGACCAAAAGAGTCTTCTTTTAAAAACAGTACAAATCTCACTGACCCCAAACGTTTGAACAGCAATGTAACATTAAAAGGTTACCGTGTTCCTCTGGAGATACTATATACAATTTCAAGTTTTAGTAGATAATATATACATTTTATATAATGAAATATAACATTTGAAGCTATGTTGAATTAAACAAATTAATGAGAACAGCAGATAATCATTGGGATGCAGATATTGTGACACTGACATTTGTTTAGAACATTTAAGTCTGAAAGGAACATGCTGACATTTACCTTTGACATATAGACAGGATATGACAGAGCTAATTAATCTTTTAACAGAAGGTCAGAAATAACAGGCAAATGCCAACAGAGATCTGAAGCACGCGTCCATAGATGAACACACACGCAGAATCAGCACCACTGTCATTCGTTTCAGCACGTGTCAATCAAATCTCAGCGTTCTCATTGGACGATGAACTTTGGCCTGTTTGGTCACTGTGGCAGTAGATTTATTTATTTGGCCACTCAAAATTAGTAGATGCTGAATGTAACTAATTGGGCTAAAATGAGCCGAACAGGAGTCTTTGTCTACATGTCACTTTCACTGTGTACTACACAAGATAATGTGAATCGAATGCATGCACTGAAAAAAGCAATGCAATGATCCAATAGAGAAAAAAGTCGTTTAAGATGATGAATGAACAAAACTCCACACGACATTTATTACTGAAAAGTATTGATTGTGTGCTCATGCACAGTGTTTGTGGATTGGAAATCGTCCAGCAGAGGTTCTTGTAGAGGTCATGGTGAGAAATTTTTGCTGCACACAGCTGTTCTTTCTTTCACACACCCATATTTTCCTTACAGCAGCACACAACACTCCTGCAAGATAATCAGGTCACCCAGTTACTCAAACTACAACCGGCCCATCTGTGAAGAGGTGATGGTGGAGAGCAGAAACATCATTTCAGATCTGATCATCATGGAGAGAAGATCTTCTGAAGCATGACAGCTTCAGTGGACAGACCTTTAAAAGACACTGTTCAACCTTTCAGGGTATATAATGTCATACTCAAATCAACCATGAATGACTTGACCTTTGACCCTCACCTATAATTCTAGGCTATATGACTGTCTTCAGGTGCGTCCCAAACCGCGTACTTGTGCACTATTCTATGACGTTTTGTACTATAAATAGTGCGAGCAGTGTGTTCGCACCGCAAATTCCAAAAATAAAAAGTGCACTTTAAAAACCCGGATGATGCACTTAAATAACCGAAAAAATGAAGTGTGGAATGTTGAACACTTCATGCACTCAACTCTCGCAGCTTTAATTACGTCACGAAGGGGGTGGGGCTATCAGACTCAGATTATTAATGACACAATAACCTTATATAATTCATACACTACATGGTTGAGTGTATAGTGCGTAAGTACATAGTGTATAAGTGCATAGTGTATAGTGTGTAATTTGGGACGCAGCTTGCATTGTTTATAGTGTGTCATTTGGGACGCAGCTTTCTTGTCTTTGTGCATTATATGATAAAATGCAATTATGTGATGCAAAACAGAAGAGACTAATCACAGTTCCACATTCTATTCCAATGATGTCATTACTGTTACATTTTGAATTCTACAACTTTAAACAACCTAGGCTCATTGGAAATACGTGCCTCTACATACATTTCTGCAAAACTGAAAAAACGTACCTATACATACAAATCGCTGCAGTTTCCAGTTG
>JAFVLL020021918.1:0-20301 GCA_021397915.2 Tor tambroides
TTCCATATAGGCAGAAGCTTTACATGTATAACTTGATTTACTGCAATGTTCTTACAGGCAATCGTTCAAAGACACCCACAAATAAACAAAGTCAATTGGTTTTCTCAAAAAGTGGAGTCACTGTCAGGACTTTCTCAATATTTTAGACTTCTATACTCGTCTACACAATGCATGAGCTGGCAACATTGATCATTCTCCAACTCTGCCATTAAATGTAATGGAGCATGCACAAGAAAAGCAGTACAAAAGTGTGCTGTCTTAACATACAGTCGTACATTTGTATAGAAGCCATATACCTTTACAGCAACATGAAGCAGACAGACACTTTCCAGGCAGATCTAAAGGGGGAACTGCTTAAAGTGAGTTTCACAGGCCACTTTATGACAATGACTTGCTGTAGCAATTACCAGCTCGTACCATTCCAACTCTGAGCACCATAGAGCACAAAAGTAATAACAGATTAGCAGCAACTCAGCTTCGACACACACACTCTGGTGAATGCAAGCCAGAATATAAACACCTGATCTTGTCTCCTACAGTCAGAGAACTGATACGTTCATTTGACAGTGATAAACTAAGGCACTGAAACTAAATGTACATAAAGCCAGAGACAGAAGAGTTGCTGTGACAAAGCAATAAAGCACTGAGAACAGATTTCCAGAGTTGCATATGAGAAAAATACAAGCATAAAAGTGACACACTATAGAGCATAAAGCTAAAAATCAGAAAGTCATACCAGCATCAAATGGTTTAGAGGCTTTAGAGATATAATGAAGAGAAAATAAAAGCAGCTACAAACAGCACTGTAAAATACTGCAGTGGCCAGTAATTTCAGTATGAGAAGAAAAGTATGTCTGGCTCTACATAAAGTGAAGTGCAACACATTCATTTAGCCATGTCCTTTTAAACGTACATCCTTGTGCCCAAAACAACAATAGGAGCGATTCTATACATTCAGTATTTGGATTTCATCTCTGTAAGAAATATTTTGCTGTGGTATAACGTCAGTTCCAAGGGGTTGGAGGTGGAATTTCCACAGATATTCTGAGGTTAGTATGATTTTCTGATTCTCCAGATTTAATCCATCAATCACTACCTCCGGTCATTACATTCTCATAAAGCGTATGGGCAGCAAGAAAAATTCACTGGGGATGATGCATTTTAGACTCTTATTCTGAGTGGTTTTGTTTTACATTGCACATTTACGCACATTTGTTTGTCTACATAAATCTTTTATTTGTATACTTAGTGAACTTCGAAGCAATGAAAGTGAAGCATAAAAAAACAAACAAACAAAAAAAAAACTCTCTCGCCATTACAAATGTACAAATGTTAAACATTCAACTGGAGGCTCTAACAATCAGGTTTCTTTTCTTCTTGACTTTAAATGATGTAAGCATTAAAGTCTGCACCTTGTTTGAAACCCTATAAATGCTTTATTTTAATGACTGAGATCGAACAGAGTTCATTTATTTCTTCCTCAACACTCCAATCCCAAAAGTGTAATCCTGGCTGTTCTGAGCACACGGTAACGTGCTTCCAAAATCTTCATGCACACATTCACAAGTTCAGATTCATGCCAGAAATTCGAAGCTTCTTCACGAGGGTGTGGAGGAGGCATGAACACATTCACGGTTAAAGAGACAAGATGGTTGTTGTTTGAAATGTTCAAGAGTTGAAATATTTAAAAATTCATAATCCAGTCAACTGAATCAATAACCCTTCATCAGTTCAGTAGGTGTCATATGGACTGCACTATAGAGAAGTTCATCAGTGTCCTGAAGGCAAAAACCAAACGGTGGAGAATTTGATCAAAGGGAAGCCAGCATTTCTGGTTAGTCCTCATCCTCTCTGAGTTCACTTGGCAGGAACTTGTACTGCTGTTGTCTGATCTGTGCCAGCTTCTTACGGGCCTCTTCCAGCTCTCTCTCCTTCCTCAACATCTCCTCCTGAGCAGCAATAATCTGCGCCAAACAAAGCACAGCACAAATGAAATATGAACTGAATAAAGCCAATATGGGAGAGTATAATCTTAAAATACAAAATGTTATTATAATTTTTAGTCCCCAAAAATCCCCAATAATAATTAACTAATAAAAAAAAGTGTTGGCCCACGCTCTTGGCCCAAAGAAGGTTTCCAATGGTGGATGAAGGTTTCCTGCGTGTTCGGTCTTTTCACCACGCAAAGTTATTAAATTTAGGTTCAATTCAAATCTGACTCCGTTTTATTATCTAATCTGACTCCATTTTATAATGACCTCGCATTTGGGTTAGAATGACAATCGTTATCATTCATATAATTTATCTAGACATCTGATTATTCTATTTATTCTTTAATATTATTGTACTCGTTCATTCGGGTGCTCATGTCGCTCAAAGATATCGCTTCGGCCGTTGTTAGCGTATCTTACGGTCACATTCTCGTCAGTCTTGGTTATTAGACAGAGGTAATTGGCTAATACTTTAGACGGCCGCTCCTATGCTTGCTCATTCTAAAAGTACTTTTATTTAGCCCCCATAGATTTGTACACACTTGAATAAAGCAACATTATTTCTAGTCAGAGGTCACGACCACTACTATAGATATAAGCCGACCAACATTACTTTCCCTGATAGTAGTTTTGGGATGGCCATGCCATGGTTTCCCCATGTACACTTAGCTAGAATAATATTACAATAAACAGAGGTTAGGCTCACCCTATTTAGGTTGGTTGAACAACATTCAATATATTCACTATAAGCCCTTACAACAGGGATAGGCAATTTCGGTCCTGGAGGGCCGGTGTCCTGCAGCGTTTAGCTCCAACCCTAATCAAACACACCTGCCTGTAACTTTCTAGTGATCTTGAAGACATTGATTAGCTTCTTCAGGTGTGTTTGATTAGGGTTGGAGCTAAACTCTGCAGGACACTGGCCCTCCAGGACCGAAATTGCCTATCCCTGCCTTACAATCTAAGTACACTTGAACTAATACCAAGTGTTAGCCGGATCTCTAAAGATACAGTTGTTGTGCCCTATGCTCCATCTCAACTGAATTTTAGTCCGTTACTAACCTGACGCAGGAAATGCGGTAACAAGGATACATCGTAATCTACTAAAGTCAATAATTACAGAGTAAAACAGAATAAAATCAAATGTAACAATTTATTATTAGTCAGGTAAATATGTATTGTCAATTACAAAGCCAACTCAAAGATATCAAATCAATATAAGACATCAAAATGGGCAGCCGTGGCCTAATGGATAGAGAGTCAGACTTGTAACCCGAAGGTCGTGGGTTCGAGTCTCAGGTCCAGCAGGGATTGTAGGTGGGGGGAGTGAATAACCAGCACTCTCTCCACCCTCAATATCACGACTGAGGTGAGACCCTTGAGCAAGGCACCGAACCCCCAACTGCTCCACGGGTGCCGCAGCATTGGCTGCCCACTGCTCTGGGTGTGTGTTCACTACTGTGTGCATGCACTTGGATGGGTTAAATGCAGAAGACAAATTCCAAGTATGGGTCATGATACTTGGCCACACACCACTTCCCTTTCCCCAAAATCTCTTAGAGCATATTTCTCTAAGAGAAATATGCATACCTGACTTGAGAAAAATACATAGTATGAAGTGTGTGAACACACTTCGTATACCACGGGCTCATTCTGACTACAGAAGGCCCCGACCCTTTTGCTGCAGTCCTTTAAATACAAAACCAAGATAAAACATCCCCCAAATGGAGGCATGTACCAAGAATTGGAATTTGCATTAGTTTACACCTCAAAGGGAACAGAAGGTAATTTGCATGAAAGACCCTGGGAGAGGGGCACACCTATTGCAGTTAGCAAAATATCTCTAAAATCTTCAAATCTTTATTACCTTTTACTTTACTTCTGTAGAACTGAGACCATTGTACCAGTCGCACTGAGACATTTCAAATGATACCAGACATGACTGTTAGTTCACTTGCATTGGCATTTTCACGTAATCATTTTGAGCAGACTGAGTAGAAGGAAGGATGGGTGAAGGGATTTAAAAAGAAACAAATGGACAGAAGGGAAGGAAGTTTCCTGCACCTCCACTCTGTGGGGTGTCTCGAAGATGCCCGTGTATGTTTGTATTGTCTGTTTCTCAGGAGATCAAAGTATCTGAGGTTTCTTTCATCCTTACAAATGTATGCACAGTCAGAAAGATCAAATTATGAAGATACATTTAAAAGATATTCTGAGTGTTTTTTTGTTACATAGCACATTTTGTTGTCTACATAAATTTCTTTATTAATTATCCATCGATCTGTTGATAATAATAATAATAATAATAATAATAATAATAAAACAAAGAAAAAAAAGAATCAATAAGTATTATTATTGCTATTATTATTATTATAAAATCATATAAGCAGCAATAAAAATGACCTGAAGATGCATTTTAGACTTATTCTGAGTATTTTTGTATTACATTGCATTTACACAGAGCTCAATGTCTATATAAAAATATTTATCATTATTAACAACAAAAATAAAATCATCATTTAAATAATATTATTTTAATAACCAATTCATTATTTATTATTATTATAATTAATTATTATCGAATTAACCATAGATAGAATTCAGCCTGTAATCTTACCTGAGCAATTCCTCCAACAAACCTGGTCTTGACCACCACGTTATCATCATCCGCCTTGTTGAAAGCAGCTTTCTGGGCAGCTCGAACCAGACTGTCAGAGGCCCGTTTCACAGCATTGCCTGCAGCCTGCAGATAAGAAGTTCAAGAAATGTGCCTATGAAATTCATGTTCAATGAAGGCAGTAATGTAAGCCTAGGCTTATATGTGAACATGTACAGTGCAGTTAACATTTAAAATATCAGAATGAATTTAGTATTTTTCTTTATGTAACCGTATATACCTGTAGCCTCCTCATAGCCTCTGAATCCTGCTCAGCTTTAACTTTGCACGCCACCAGCAGCTGTGCAGTGGAAGCAGCCACTTGTTTGGCAGAAGAGATGAGCTTTTCTTCACTGGCATGACCTTGGACTGATGCATTCGCTGCCTCACAGAGGTTACTGGTGGCTGCGGCAACCATGCGTGCCTGTAACAGTGAACGAACAAAGAGAAGTCATAAAGGAATAACATGATGACATTTTATCAGCACTTTTTCATCTTAAGGACTTACAGCAGATATTAGCCCTTGGGACCACTGTCCATCATCCACAGCATTAGCAGGGATGGCTCCCACCTTCAGGAAGGAGAAAAATGGGTAAAACGGAGTAAATGAAAAACTCAAAAAAACGGTTGCTATAAATAATCATTTTACGGACTGATTGATAAACATTTTTTCCAGCTCACACTGTTTTCTTACCTTGCCCTGGGCTACGAGTTCTCGCTGAGCTGCTGAAGCTGATTTTACAAGAGCACTGGTGGCTGCAGCGATAGATTTGGCTGCCTCAAGTATCTGCTCTTCAAAGTCTAAATTCTCATCAGCTTGCTGCAAACAAAAATCAAAATATCATGAAAAATGCAGTTGTAACATCTTGAAGAGTTAATAAGAAATTGGCTCCCTATGTTAGACTGTATATAGTTGTGGTAATCATAATATATAATATTAATAAACAAATACTCTACTGGAAACATTCTATAATTTTTTTTGATGTTTTTGAAAGTCTCTTATGCTCACTAAGGTTGCATTTATAAGATCAAAAAGACAGTAAAAACAGTAACACTGTGCACTATTTTCTATTGAGGTCCATTACATTTAATTGAAAATTAAAATAAAATAAAATTTATCAAAATAAATTCTTAATGAATTCTGAAGGTTCAAGTGACACTGAAGACTGAAGTAATGGCTGCTGAAAATTCAGCTTCTCCATCACAGGAATTAATTGTATATATTAAAATGCAGCTTTGGTGAGCATAAGAGACTTTCTTCCAAAAAATTACAAAAATCATAATTATTCTAAACCTTTGAGCGTTTATATATTTCATTACACATAATTGCAAATATTACAGAGCACCACACAGTGCCCTTACAATCCATCAATTTAGCGTAGTCTTTAAAGAGTGTATTAAGCATGTACATTACCTTTGGTTTGGCTCTTGGTTTGAGCTGCTCAAGTTTCTTGGCTGCTGCTTCGATTGAGGCTGCAGCTCCCAATAACTCAGTTTCAGCGATCACAGTTGGATCCTCAGGGTCGACCCACTCAGTGCCTAAACACACAATACACACAATTAACTAATGTTTGGGAAGGCCTGGAATCAATACATGGGCGGCATGCTGCAATAACTGAATGTGTGTCAGCTGAATAAAAAAAATTAATGGTGTTTTTTAAAACAAAGCATGCCAGAAAGTAATTCACTTTGTCACAGTGCTGAACACAAATGAAATACCACAAAACAAATGAACAAGACCAAATGAGGTTAAATAAGAAAATGTTCTAAATGAAGACCGGAAAGATGGAATTATTTTGTACTGGCATCTTACAGTACTCACCCTCATCTTGAGCGAGACAGGAAAAATAGGAAACTTTACTCACAGTAAATCCAAAGTATCCCCAAAGTACACAGAGTGAACATGTTTGTCTTAAAGGAATAGTTCACCCAAAAATGAAAATTGGGACCAAATGGTCCACTGACACTCCTAATTGAGATTGTAGATAGAGTGTCAATGGTCCATTTGAGAGATAGGTGGTGGTAATGCACTTATAAGTCTGCGATCTGCCGTAAAGCAAGACGACGACGACGTGTTACGCGCCGGCTGTTGTGAACGCGCTCAGGACAGTTGGACAGTGCGGTGGATCAGAGGTAAAAAAAACCCGATATAAATACTGTTCAGTTTCTTGCACAGACCGATCGTTTCGTGTCTTTAGACCTCAATGTATCGTCATGAGCCGCAGGGTTTAATTTGGTTTTGTCTGTGTATGTTTTTTTTTTCTCTAAAAGCCGCGAGTCCCATTGACTGCCATTATATGACTGATAGACTGCAACGGTTTGAGTTAAAAATCTTCGTTTGTGTTCTACTGAAGAAACAGTCACCTACATCTTGGATGCCATTGGGGTAAGCAGATAAACATCAAATGTTCATTTTTGGGTGAACTATCCCTTTAATGCAGGTGTGTGTTACAAAATATCTCTTACCTTTCATTGCCTCTGCTGTTTGAATCAGTTCAGTGACGGCTGCAGCAACCTTTTTAGAGAACATCGCTAATTTCTGTTTCTGTTCACCTGTTGGCTTTTGTAACACCTGAAATAAATATACACACATAAACAGCTCTGGTTAAGACCAATCCTGACCAAAAGCACTGTGCAGATGCATTGCGTGTGTAAATGACTGTGTTTGTACCTGTAGGACATGTTCTAGGAGCTCTATATATCCATTGGTACATTCAATGCCATATAACAGAGCTCTGCTCCTGACCTCCTCACTCACTTCCTCATGATATGCCGCTTGCTGAGGGGAAGACATTAGACTCCATTATGTGCATCAAAAACATATTTGATAATCTACCGATGATGAAGCACAGAGGGACACAGGCAGAAAACAAATATATGCACACACCTTGCATGTGGTCAGCATATCGGCTATGACCTTGCGGCTGAGGTTTGCTGTGGAGATGACATCTTCCTGTCTGGCAGAATTTCCTGCCGCAACAGCTTTGGCGGTTGCCGTGGTGATGCCCTTCGTCATGCGAATGAACTCTTCGGGAGTGGTTGATTTCTCAGGGGCTTCTTTAGACTGAAACACCTGATGACGACAATTGTTCATTTAAATGTTTTACATTCAGCTTCGTCACAACTCGTATATATATTTAAGCAAGATTTGCACACAGGTCAAAATTAAGGTCAGTTTAAAGTATTATGCGCTTACACTCTTTTCTTGTGTGTTCAACTTACCGTGAGTTCCTGTCTGATGCACTCGATAGTGGCTTCCAAAGCTCTGGTTCCTCTTGAAGCCTCATCCTCCACTGCCTTCACCGTTTTCAGTAAGGATGTTACATTAGTTACCATAACCTGAACACACAGATGTAAGGCGTACATTTACATTTCACATCTGAGAACACCACTCGCAGTGTCATCATTAGTTGAACTTCTACAGAAGAACATTTGATGGCAAAGTTCACTATTGCAAACATGTCTACCTTTGGAAACCAGCAATTTATAGACAACTTATTTTCTCCTATCTTCTCAATTTATAAAGATATAAAATATTGTTTTCACTGACTGAAATAAAAATTAATTTATTAAAAAAAAAATATTAAATGAAAAACTCAATGAAAATTAGAAATGTTTCCTTGGCAACTTAATTATTAAAACTACAACTGAAAGAAATTGTATATGTGTGTGTATATATATATATATATATATATATATATATATATACACACACACACACACACACATATACATACATATATATACACACATACACCAATAACCTCTCTCTCTTATTTAAACAAAATGACTATAACTTAAATTAAAATAAAAACTGCAAAATATGAAAATAAATGCCAAAATATCAATAAATATTTAAAACAGTACATGATACTAAAATAACACTGATCTAAGGTCAAACTGGTAAAATCACCTTTTTTTGAATACTAAAAATGAATGAATCCAAACTCATGCAGAACTATACCATTAATAGAGCATGTAGTTCATTTTATCGCGCAATATTTGGGACTAAGTGTGCAATGGGAATGATAGTAGATGATGGAGAAGAAAACACTCATTTTCTCATTAATAATTAATCTGATTAATGGCACACACTGGAATGAGCTTCTCACCAGAACACTTTTACTCATATCTGAGTTAGGAGACATTTCCATCCGTGCAGCCAGATTTCTGAAGGACAACTGGGAGATTACAGTTGCAGAGACAAATTTATAACAGCTAATTGTCTAGATGGAGTGTTTCTTACCAAGTTCTGTGCTCTTGAGGTATGAATGTGGAAAAAGGAGAATAATATTTATGTTATGCAGAAGTGTTTTTGACAGTCGTACCTTGGCCGCACTCTTGAGCTGGAACATGGAGGGGTCATCTGCTGCTTTTCCTGCCGCACACTTGGTGGCGCTAATGAGCTCAGCTAAAGCTTTAGCAACATCCTTCACTGCGTTGATCAGCACCACCTAGGAGGAGATGAATGACAATAACACATGCGCATTCCAGACAGATGACCTACGAGCGGGTGCTGGTAAATCCCTGTGTTTGACTTCTCATCTGTCTTCATCACTTTCTCCATGGCTCTCACCTGCGTTTCTGGGTCATCCGGGCCTATGCTGGCTGCTCCCAATTTCACCACATCTGTGAGTTGTGTGATGGTCTTGGCAGAAGACTGGGCGGCCTGGGCCAGCTTCTCTTGACTTGATGCTGCACCTGAAACAAGGTTCTTAGTGTCCTCCACCAGTGCTTTGGCTGTCTTCAGAATATTCTCCCTAAAAACAAAGAGAGAGAATTGAAGTGATAAAAATTTTAGTATAATGCTTACGTACATATAAACGATTTCATATGCTGCCTTCTTGGTTAGGCACATTTATTAGCATTACTCTTTAATATGCGATTCTGCTTAGTCAATTGTAGCATTCTGGGGTCATATTTTTTTTACTGTTAAATTGTATATTTGACAGATTTCTCTGGTAACCAATCTCCTGTGCTGTTCCATGTTTCTAGTATCACTCCCTGGTCTCTTTCATGTCAAGTGATAAAACCAATCAAGTATACAAATAAATTCAATATAGAAAATACATAAAACAAATTCAATATATAAATGAAGTAAATAAAATAGAAATTCAATATATTAATAAAGTCAGTATATAAAATAAGATAAATTCTACATAAAAATGTATTCTATATTTAATATCAAATTACTTAATTTAATAACCAGGTTAGACATCAGGCATGTGCAATGCGGGGTGCTTAGGGCCTCAAGCCCCTGCCCTTTTTCCAAAATTAACCAAAACTGCCTCTCTCTCAACAGTTATCAACAATAATATTGTGGTCAATACTGTGTACAAAACCAAGCTCAATTTTCATTGGACAATGTGAAGTGGGACGGTATTTTCCCCTTATGGTATTTTATTTATAAATCGGTTGACACTACGTAGCCACTGTCTGTTTTTTTTTTTTTTAACAAACCTGAAATTGCTAGAGTAGAGGTAGTCTCATTAATTGTAAGCAGTGTTTAATTTACTCCTAAATGAAGCCCAAGTGCCACCAACAGGCCTATCATGTGAAGTGTAAGCAGTTCAAGTACAAGAACACGTGAAGGACTTTATTTTTATAATTATGCATACACATAATTTTGGTAACACTTTAATATAGGGACCAGTTCTCACTATTAACTAGTTAGCATGCCTATTATTAATATATTGGCTGTTTATCAGTATTTATAAAGCACATATTCGGCATGACCTTATTCTACATCCCTTATCCTACTCAATAGCTAAACATAACAACTACCTTATTAACTATTAATAAAGCAGCAAATTAGGAGTTTATTATGGCAAAAGTCATAGTTAATTGTTTGTTAATAGAGAGAATTGGATCTTAAAATAAAGTGACCATAATTTTACTATAGTAATTTTTTAATTGGAATTACTCCATATAAATTCCTCTTTTTTACATTTAAGCCCCCATTGCACTACATATGCACTGTAACCCCACTGTACCTGTGATCAGCGAAGGAGTCTGAATCGTTCTCAGCATTGAGTGTGCCAGCAGAAGCAAACATGATGGTGGTGTCCAGGTCAGCAATGATGCCTGATACAGCACTGGCAGCAGTGATACAGGCTTGAGTGCCCTTATTACCAGCTTGCAATGCCGAAAGCACCATAGACACCTACAGAAAACAAACTCGCATTAAAAAACAAAAAACACTTCTACTATATGTAGATTTTGACAATTAAACAGAAAACACCAAGAACTCACTGACAGGAAGCTGTGCGAAAAGCATATAATTTAATTTTGTGAGTTCTGCGTTTTAATACCTTCTCTGTGACAGCACGTGCGCACTCAATAAGTTCTCTCTTTGTGAACGAGTCAGATGGACTAATCTGCAGTGCTCCAGCCTTCTGAATGAGCACAATACAGCCGTGCCCCAGTTCCTGCACTCGTGTCTTTATCTGGAACCCAATCTACAATCACCAACAAACACAAGGGTCAGCATGTGTGTGTGAGAAAGAGAAATACAGAGAATGACCATGCATCTATATGTGGGTCACCTCCTCTGGTTCAGCAGTAGCAGCAGCCAGACGCCCCTGAACTGCAAGCTGACTGTAGTCTGCAGTGACCTGAGAGGCCAAACTGCCCAGATCCTCCGGAGCACTCACCGATTTAGTGATCTGTGAGAGAGAACGAAGGGATACAGTGTGAAATTAGACACCAAAGTCCATAAATAAATATTTATGATATAAAGAAATATATGAAACATTAAGTGTAGAAAATTATGATTGTTTACCATCTCCTGTGCACTGACAGCAATAGCTTTGGAGTATCTCACCATGGTGGTCTGATATTCTACAAATGAACCTTCTGGCTCTGGTGGGGTACCTTCACCTAACTACAGAATGACAAGACCACTGAAATGTGTTACATGGCTGTTTTAAATAATTTAAAACACTTAAAATGTCAATTATTTTCAACTGAATGGAATTACAATGTGTATTAAGACAGTTTTAATGCAAAAGTAATTGTGGGTTATTACCTTGCCCATGGAATCAGCAATCGAATCCACCATGCCACTGACCATGCCAACCTCACTAGCAGCTTCATTCAGGGTCAGCAAGAGGTCATCAACAGCTTCCCTCATCAGCTGTGCAGCTTCTGCTATGGCATCATGGGTATGAGCCGCCTGAAGACAAATGAGTTAATGAATTTGCTAAAAGATTGAAATTTTCAATGAAGAAAACTTCAAATTTGAACGAATGAATGAGAAGTACCTTTGGGTTTCCACCACCTTCTTTGGCAGCGTACAGCATTTGTAGAGCAGACTCAGCGAGAGTCTTGGTCTGATCCAGAAGGTTCATCTGCTGCTGATGATCCAAGATTTTGGAAGCCATGCCCATAGAGGCAGATACGAGAGGAGTGAAGTAACTGACCAACTGAGAGACCTGAGGGACAGACGTAGGTTTGAGTTAAATATGGCATGCAATAGGGTTGAAAACGATATGAAAATTAGTTTTAGACTGTAAAGGCAATTTTAGTCACCTTATGCCCCAGCTGGGCTGCTTCTCCTTTTGCTGCTGTGGAAATCGGCTCAATCAGGTGACCCACCTCCTGAACAGATGATGTTAACTGCTCCTGCAAAGCCTGAAACGTACAATAATGGTTAAGGACTCCTGGTTAGAAAACCCACTGTAATTTCCTGATCCTCATATAAAAATATTGTTACAGAAGATTTAACTGGTAATTTTCTTATTTATTGTGAAAACAAATGCACAAAACAAAGTGTGGGGAAAAAGTGAACCACCAGTTCTTTCAAACAGAGAGAGCTGACACTGACGAAGAAAGAAACATCACTATACTATATATTTACAAAATACACACCATATTAAATTCACAGCTAAATGTGACATTATTATAATGGACATATGTAGAGATCAATTTAAGAACACTTAAAATTAAAAGTTTTTATGTTCTGCTAATTAAGTGTTAAAAATGATGGCTTTAAATGTTACTGTAATGTTATGGCGATAGTTACTCATTTTATTATCAGAAATAGGAAAAGATCCATGCAATAAAGGCATCAGTATCAGCTATACTTGCCTTCATTCATTGTACTTAGTAAAAAGATGCCACTAAAAGAAAACGTAATTTAAAGTGTACCATCTTTATGTTGTTTCTACATTAATTTGTCGATTTTCCAGAAAAACATTAAAGAAAATAAAGAAGGGAAAAAAATCCCCAGTAGCTGCAGTATACACACACATTTACCTCAGACGACACTTCGTCTCTACGTGGAAGATTTTGGCTGACAGCTGCAAGAGAAGCCTGCTCAATATCTCGAATGAATTTATTGATATTATCAATGGCTGAGTCACATTCCTTCTGGCCAGGGGCTTTATCCCTGTAATATCAATTACATGAAAATTGAAGTTATTGTAAAAAAAAAAAAAAAAAAAAAAAAAAATCATAGTAGCTCATTTCTACTCTGCAGGTCTCATACAAACTACAAAACTGTGACTATATGCGTGTTACCTTATAGCAGTTATGAGGCTCTTGATGGAGTCCGACACGGTGCGAGAATGGCTCGCCAGTAATGACCATGTGGGTGGATCTTTAGGGTTCATAACCAATGACCTAGCTGTCTTCAAAAGGTGGGTGGAGCTATCAAGCATGGCGCGTGCCGACTGGATGATTGGCTCCTGTGCAGCAGAACCCTAAATTGTGAGTAGAAAACCATAAATATGAATAACAAGGAGGACACAATCTCAAGTAACAATCCAATGAAGAAGAACCTCGTACCTCTCTACTTATCTGGGCAGGAACACTAGCAAACTCTGGATTGGAAGCAAACGTGGTCAGATTGTCAACAGCTTCAATGAGTGGCGCTGTGGCAACACGACATTTCTCACGGTTTTCCTCAGAGAAATCTCCATCCAAAGCCTATGGCAGGAGAGAAGAGGTAAATGTTAGAAAATGATGTTAGAGAACAATCGTTTGATGTCACTGGAGTGGATAAAAGTTGGATTAATGTATGAAGACGAGTGGTTTAACCTTTATTGTTTTGACCAGGTTGGCTGTGCTGTTGGCCACTTCTTTGGCTGACTGCACAAAGTGTCTTTTAGCCACAGGGTTTGCAGTCTTAGAAGAGGCCAGTCGGCAAGCATTACACAGCGCCGAGGTGTGCTTAGCAACAATGGTGGCAGCTGAGAGCACCTGCAACATGCACATATTAATATTTTGGCCTTAAAAGTGCAGATTGGGATGTTGCAGAAAGACAAGTTTTGGGCTCAAGTCCAAATACTACATGCCTAATGTCTGACACTACCTGGGAAGGACTACTGTCTGGGTCAACAAGATTTTGGCAAGCCATCTGGATTGCCTGATTAGCACGAGCGAACTGGATAGGATCCACTAAGCCTGGATGTCCAGCTTGGCTGTTGGGGTCAGACACACCCACAAGGTAAGCGGCCTAGAGACACATCAAAAAACAAGTATGATTGATACATACATAAAGATAATGTGTTCAGAGGTAAAAATTAATAATTAAAGGGCAGAGTGGGTAGCGTCTTACCTGTCCAGCTGCTTCGGTCAGACCACACAGAGCTTTAGAGGCTCCACCCACACAGTCTCCAAATGCTAGAACATCTCCTGTCTTGCAGTTATGAGAGATCCCGGCCATAGACTCACCGAGAATCTATATATCAGAAAGAGGTAGATTACAGATCGGTTATCATCTAATGATATGCATCAACATTTAACTGTACCAACAGGCTAAATGAATATTGTAGTTCAGCATCATAACAGTAATTCTGCCCATTAAGTATGTGAGATACATACTTGAAATGCTTACACTAAAATCTGCATTCTGCACTTTTGTAATAATATACACTACCATTCAAAAATGTGGTGTGTGTAAGACTTTTTAATGTCTTTCTTACGCTCACCAAGGCTGCATTTATTTGATCATAAATAGAGTAAAACAGTAATATTGCGAAACATTTTTGCAATTTAGAACAACCATTCTATTTTATTATAGTATGAAATGTAATTTATTTCTGTGATGGCAAAGCTGAATTTTCACCAGGCATTACTCCAGACTTCAGTGTCACATGATCCTTCAGAAATCATTCTAATGTGCTGACTTAGAGCTCAAATAACATGTAAAATATTTCTTTGCTTGTAACAGTACTGAATAAACATTTGCAATAAAAATCCTGATAGTATTCCAAGTAAAACCTCCAATAATAGTTATGTTTCTGTTACCTTAGAGTTCTCCATGACACTTTCAATGCAGTCAAAGTAGGAGAGACCATTGACTGGCTCATTTTGGTTATCTAGCAGTCCCCTAACAGCCTGTAACCCACAAAAAGAAACAATATGCCTTTTTTTCAAATATTAAAACAAATTACTTAATAGTGTGCACTGTATGCATTGTTTGTATATACCTCAAGCTCTCTTAGAGCATTGTCACATTCCCTCTGTCCTGGGGCATTCTGGGTACACAGTGTAATCAGCTGATTGATGCTGTCAGTCACCGTTCTGAATAAACACGCAGTGAGAGAGACGGTTAAAAGACAGAAACAGCAGCATATATAAAACATGCATAAATAAACATGGGGTGAAGTACCTGGCAGCAGCAGCGAGCAGGTTCTTTGCATTGCCTGCTGCAGGATCCACAGATAAAGACTTGGCAGCCAACAGCAGCTTACTGGAGGCCATTGAGATGTTCTTCAAATTCCCAATCACTTGCATTTGATCATCCTTACTCTTAAACAACCAAATATGACTTATTATTTCAAGAAAAGGAAGACTTATCCACATTCTCATGTTCATGCTCCACATATCATACCTGGGTGTGGCCAGCCATCTCAATGCCAGCATCTAGAAACTCATCAAAGTCCTCACTGAACTTCCCAGAAGCATCTGCAAGCTGGACAGTTGTCCCTCTAGAGGCATGGACCACATCACCTGCAGACTGATTCAGATCGGCTGCAGTCTGGTTCAGGTCACTCTGAGCCTCCTGGAAGGTCTTACTGCAGGGAGGGAGCTGCCAAACAAAAAAACAAACAAATAAAGTAACAAAACACTCAGCTACCAAACACACATTAGGACATTTAATAATTGCATGCACTATACTGAGGACAGTGAGAGTACATTAAGGCAGTGGTTCCCAACAACGTTCCTGGAGGCCCCCCAACACTGCACATTTTGCATCTCTCCTTTGTCTGACACACCCATTTCAAGTCTTGGAGTCTCTACTAATGAGCTGATGATCTGAATCAGGTGTGTTTGATTAAGGAGACAAGGAAAACATGCAGTGTTGGGGGCCTCCAGGAAAGTGGTTGGGAACCACTGCATTAAGGGATAGAACAAATTTTCAAGTTACAATATTTGTGGAGCATTTTCATTAATTAGCATTAGCATTTAGCACATTGGGTGATGACCAAAAAAAAAAAAAAAAAAAAAAAAAAAAAAAAAAAAAAAAAGTCATTGTTTGTAGCTCACCGTCTCTACAAGCAGTTTTTTGCTGGCTTCTCCGATGCTTTTCAGAGCCATATCAACATCCTTTTGTCCAGGTAGACAGTTCACACATGCATTCAGTGAGTGGGACACAGCTTTTGCTACCTAACACACAAAACAGAGACAGACACACACACACACACATACATATATATATTTAGAAATATTTATATGTACTTTTTTAAAAAGAAAATACCAGAAAAGAAAATACTACTTTCAGCAATTGATCAAAAGTAGTTTATTATTAAAATTCAGTATCGTGGTACTACTAATATTGCTGGCTCCTCAATGATAAATTGTTTGTGGATTTCCTAATTTCTAAGCTAATATTGTGAATAATAACTGTTAAATGATTGAATTTAGTTTAATGTTCTTCTCTTTCCCCCCTCACCTGCGCTAGCCTTTGTTGTATCTCTGCATCACCAGGAGCAACCAGCGCCTCCTTGGCTTCAGAAATTAATTTAGCTGATCCTTCCATAACCTCACGAGCAGAATCCAACATGGCTGCAGCTCCAGCAGGGTCTGATGAGGTGGCAGCAACACCCCTCACAGCCTGTGCTAATGTCTTAAGAGCCTGGGCAGTTTCACTGGCAGCTACACCTGCAAACACATACGATTCATGGGAGTGTGTGTGAACCAGAATGTATGTTTGTTTGTTTAGCTGTATTGTAGGGAACAAAACAGTCCCTGGACATTAACTTAATTTGACAAAACCTCTAGAAACATCCTCAGATATAAATAACATAACTTTTTTTATTCCAAAAAATCTTAACATTTAGGGCTAGGGTTATTAATTATAATTAGCTTTACATGAAAGAACAGAGATGCAAGATACGTCACCATTTAGCCAAATAAATGTGTTGCATATGAGAGTGGGTGTATTACCTGTGTAATGCTCATTTCCCTGTGCTGCACAGGTAAGCAGTTGGGCCATTGAAGAACCAACGGCCTTAGATGTGCCACCCAGATCCTGAGTGCATTTTTCCAACTAAACCACAAAAATTAAATGACATCAAACGAATGCATAATTCACACTATCAGTGTGTCTATGTTGAAAAGATATATTTTTTCAATTATAAAAATAATAGTATCATTGATATTAAATGGGTCTCAACTCACTGATTCCCCAGGTAAAGGTTTCAGCTGTCCCTCGGAAGCTGACATTTTTGCATCATGGAGTTCATTCTTAAGTGTCTGCACAGCAATAAGGGCAGAGTCGATCTCCATGGGGCCGCACGCCTCGTGAGCCTAGATATCACATGACAGGATTTGATTAAGGGATAGATCAGCCAAAAATGAACATTTTGTCATTTACTCACCCTCATCTCAATCCAAACCCATAACAGAAAATAAGATATTTTGAAGAATGTTGGTAACCAAACAGTTTCGGTTCACATTGACTTCCATTGTATTTTTGTCCATACAGTGAAAGTCAATGGGAACTGAAACTGCTTGTTTACCAACGTTCTTCAAAATATCTTCTTTTTGTTCCACAAAAGTCAGTCATCAAGGTTTGGAATGCCACTAGGGTAAGTAAATAACAGTCTTCAATTCTGGATCGCCTACTCATTAAATACATGTGTGGAGACGACAGGATCAGTACCGTCTGTGCAGCAGTGCGGAGTTCAGCCAGGCAGGTTGCCAGGTTCTTTGCACACTGCCCAAGCTGCATGGCTGCCGCCTGATCCGTCACAGTCGGCACAGATGACTTCGCTGAAGACACCATCTTACTTCCAGGCTGGAAGACAAACATAGAATTAGACTTTTTAGCAATCAAAGAGCACTTTTAAAGAAGAGTGTCGATATCAGATGAATGACAGGTGGTTAGCATCAGTGAAAGGATTGATGGTTACCTGAAGGAAGTTCTGACTGGCAATGATGAGGGCAAGTTGGGCACTACCATCCTCTGGCTGACCCTGACTGCCCCTCACTCCCTGCACCAGCTGAGGAATGTGGTCAGCTACAGCCTAACGCACATGAACACAGAGAATATAAACACACAGTTATAAACACAACAGGAGGACTATCATTACTACCACTTGTTTGGAAATTCAAAAAAGATTTTTTTTATACAAACCCTGCAGCTTTGAACAAGTTGCTGGTGGGCAGCAGTGTTCTTGTTAGAAGCTGCTGCATTTTGGGATGCCGCAATGGTTTGAGTTGCAGCAGCAGCAGCTTGTTTAGCAGCGTTCTGGAAAAACAAAGCAGACACTCAGTGTAGCGTTTTCCTTGAGTAGATCACACGTAGCCCTGTCTAAATTATTTTTCTCATAATCAAAATCATAAGTAATTGACTGACCTCCAGTCTTGTTATGAGTTTCTTCTTGATGGCATTTTGTGCAGCCGCGTTTGTGGCCACACGCAGCCCCTCCGCAGCCTCCCGGAGCTTCTGCTGCTGGTCTTCATTTTCAGGGTACGCAGCAGCTCCCTAAACACACACACAGACATGTAAAAAGTCTACTGCTTGTCTATTAGATCCCAGATTACTAAACAGAGAGATGCTCAAAATAACTTGTGGGAAATGCTTCATTAGTGCAAAAATGTCTCAATCTTATATTAAACATAGCTCTTACAAATGCTTGCGTATTTTATATTTTATTTAACTGGTATAGGACAGTGGTTCTCAACCGGTGCCTGGGGTCGGGCCCACTAGTGGGCCTCCACAAACTTCCTACGGGTTTTTGAAACAACAGCAAGCATAAGAATGCTTTGATTAAAAGAAAGTTGAAAAGAACAGCATTCATTTGAACTAAATTTTTACACTTTAGATTAGGGAATACTATTCATTATTAACTAGTTACTTAATAGCACGCATATTACTAGCATACTGGCAGTTTATTAGTACTTAACAGTACTTTAAGAGTTTTTGCTAATTTAAAAAAAAAAGTTAGAAAACAAGCAGTTCTCAATTACAGCAAGACATTTTTTTATCTAATGGTACAGAACATTGGACATTTAGGTTTGCTAACCCACCTTTGCAGCCTCAACCATTCGAGCAGTGGCATCTGCAAGCAGTTTAGCAGCTGCAAGAAGCTTCTTGGAGTTGTTCACATCCACCTCCACCTCAGCATCTGATCTCATGGCATTCACCAGGTCAGAGGTCGCCTGGGCAAGAACCCGTGCCTGTCGTACCATCTCACCTACGGAGAAGAATAGTAAATCTCTATTATTACACAGCATAGAGGAGCTAAGCAAATAAAATAAGTTAGACTACCAGTCACTGTACTGACACTGGAGTCAGTAGGGTTAGCAGGGACATATTAAATTGTTGTGAAAAAAGTGAAAGTAAAGACATTTATAATGACACAAAAGACGCATTTCAAATAAATATTCAAAATATCACAGTTTCAGTTTAACATTTACAATAAGAAATGTTTCTTGAAAACCAGATCAGCATATTAGAAAAATTTCTGAAGGATCATGTGACACTGAAGGCTGGAGTAATGCCTGCTGAAAATTCAGCTGTGTCATCACATGAATGAATTACTTTTTAAAATAAATTAAATCAGAAAACAGTTATTTTAATTGTAATAATATTTTGCAATAGTACTGTTCTTACTGTATTTTAATCAAATAAATGCTGTCTTGAGCATAGGATACATTACAAATCGTTAAAAAAAAGCCTTATCCACTCCAAACTATTGAATGGTAGTGTAAAAGATGCCCTCATCTTACCAGCATCACCCATGCTGCAGAAAATACTCTCTGTAACTGTCATGATGGTGTCTGTGGCCTGGTCGTAGCGTCCAATGGGTTCCCCACGTGTGGCGTAGTTCCTCACATGTGTGATTAGGTCACTGAGAGCCTGTGTGACGATACCAGCCGCTGCGCTGACAGCCTTGAGAAGCTCTCCATCACTGGTAGCTGACAGACAGGCCTTCACACAACCTTCCACTGAACGATCCACCAGCTTCCCTGCTTCAATCAGCTGCTCTTGACACACAGGGGAGCTGATAGTGGGGCTCACAACCTGATACACAAACACAAAAATGGTTATACAGGTTTTTTTTCTTCTTTTAATCAATCTGGATTAGAAACAAGTGCATGTGAACTCCACCTTGGCACAGGCCACTAGTTGGGAAGTGGAGAGGGCGCACTGGGTCGCAGCTGCAATAACCCTGTTCTGCAAGACGCTGTCTTCAGAAA
>JAFVLL020021918.1:20401-110274 GCA_021397915.2 Tor tambroides
TTTGTCACTTTAAATAGACTGATAAGCTCTTTTGCACTACACCAATTATATCTGCACTGTTTGTTTATTTCACTGGCTTGCACTCTATCTACCATATGCCTTATGCTACTTCATCTATTTTTTACTTGTCCTTATTTGTATATTTGTAATAGTTGCATTTATATATATATATATATATGATTTGTATTTATCTGTATTTTTACGTTCTACTGTTAGTGTTTAGTGTTATCTGTATGCACCAAGGGTCTGAGAGTAACGCAATTTCAGTTCTCTGTATGTATGTACTGTATATGTGGCAGAATTGACAATAAAGCAGACTTTGACTTGACTTTTGAATGAGAAGTACCTTTGGGTTTCCACCACCTTCTTTGGCAGCGTACAGCATTTGTAGAGCAGACTCAGCGACAGTCTTGGTCTGATCCAGAAGGTTCATCTGCTGCTGATGATCCAAGATTTTGGAAACCATGCCCATAGAGGCGGAGACCAGAGGAGTGAAGTAACTGACCAACTGAGAGACCTGAGGGACAGACGTAGGTTTGAGTTAAATATCGCATGCATTAGGGTTGAAAACTATATGACAATTAATTTTAGACTATAAAGGCAATTTTAGCCACCTTATGACCCAGCTGGGCAGCTTCTCCTTTTGCTGCTGTGGAAATCGGCTCAATCAGGTGACCCACCTCCTGAACAGATGATGTTAACTGCTCCTGCAAAGCCTGAAACATACAACAATGGTTAAAGACTCCTATTTAGAAACCCCACTGTAATTTCCTGATCCTCTCCAAAAAATATTGCTACTAAAATTTTAACTTGTAATTCTTATTTATTGTGAAAACAGATGAACAAAATAAACCGTGTGGGGAAAACATCACTATGTTACTATATAATTACTAAATACAAACCATATTAAATCCACAGCTAAATGTGACATTTATTACAATGGACATATGTAAAGATTTAATTTAAGTGTTCTTAAAACAAAGTTATAATTTGTTAATGTTCTGCCTAATAAGTGACAGATATTATGGCTTTCAATGTTACTGTAACGTTATGCCTGTAATTACTCATTTTACAATCAGAAATGGGAAAAAATCCATATAATAGAGGCATTAGTATCAGCTATACTTGCCTTCATTCATAGCCACTAAAAGAAAATATAATTTCAAATTTAAAACGTACCATCTTTATGTTGATTCTACATCAATTTCTGGATTTTCCAGAAAAACATTAAAGAAAATAGAGGGCCCAATAGCTGCTGTATAAACACACATTTACCTCAGATGAAACTTCATCTCTTCGTGGAAGATTTTGGCTGACAGCTGCAAGAGAGGCCTGCTCAATATCTCGAATGCATTTATTAATATTATCAATGGCTGAGTCACATTCCTTCTGGCCAGGGGCTTTATCCCTGTAATATCAATCACATGAACATAAATTATTTAAAAAAAAAACATTCACAGTAGCTCATTTCTATTCTGCAGGTCTCATACAAACTACAAAATTGTGAGTGCATGTGTTACCTGATGGCAGTAATGAGGCTCTTGATGGAGTCCGACACTGTGCGTGAATGGCTCGCCAGTAATGACCATGTGGGTGGGTCTTTAGGGTTCATAACCAATGACCTAGCAGTCTTCAAAAGGTGGGTGGAGCTATCAAGCATGGCACGTGCTGACTGGATGATTGGCTTCTGTGCTGCAGAACCCTAAATTGTGAGGGAGTAGAAAAATTAAATATGAGCAACAAGGAGGACGCAATCGTGAATAACATTCCAATGAAGAAGAACCTCATACCTCTCTACTTATCTGCGCAGGAACACTAGCAAACTCTGGATTGGAAGCAAACGTGGTCAGATTGTCAACAGCTTCAATGAGCGGTGCTGTGGCAACACGACATTTCTCACGGTTTTCCTCAGAGAAATCTCCATCCAAAGCCTATGGTGGGAGAGAAGAGGGAAATGTTAGAAAACGATGTTAGAGAACAACCATTTGATGTCACTGAGTTGGATTAATATATAAAGAGGAGTGGTTTAACCTTGATTGTTTTGACCAGGTTGGCTGTGCTGTTGGCCACTTCTTTGGCTGACTGCACAAAATGTCTTTTAGCCACAGGGTTTGCAGTCTTAGAAGAGGCCAGTCGGCAAGCATTACACAGTGCTGAGGTGTGCTTAGCAACAATGGTGGCAGCTGAGAGCACCTGCAACATGTGCATATTAATATTTTGGCCAGAAGTGCAGATGAAGATGTTGTAGAAAGACAGGTTTTGGGCTTAAGTCCAAACACTACATCCCTAATGTCTAACGCTACCTGTGAAGGACTACTGTGTGGATCAACAAGATTTTGGCAAGCCATCTGGATTGCCTGATTAGCGCGAGCGAACTGGATAGGATCCACTAAGCCTGGATGTCCAGCTTGGCTGTTGGGGTCAGACACACCCACTAGGTAAGAAGCCTAGAGACACATCAAAAGACAAGTATGATTGGTACATATATAAAGACAAGTGTTCAGGGGTAAAAATGTATAACGGTTGTGAACAAATGATGAGATGAAAGGACAGAACGTGTAGTTTCTTACCTGTCCAGCTGCTTCGGTCAGTCCACACAGAGCTTTAGAGGCTCCACCCACACAGTCTCCAAATTCTGGAACATCTCCTGTCTTGCAGTTATGAGAGATCCCAGCCATAGACTCACCGAGTATCTATATATCAGAAAGAGATGGATAACAGATTGGTTATCATCTAATGATATGCATTAACATTTAACTGTATCAACAGGGTAACAGCAGTTTCGTCCATTTAGTATGTGAGATTCACATTGAAATGCTCATACTGAAATCTGCATTATGCACTTTTGTAATAATATACACTACTATTCAAAATTGTGGGGTTTGTAAGACTTTTTAATTTTTTGGGAAAAAAGTTGCTCACCAAGGCTGCATTTATTTCATCATAAATACAGTAAAAATGGTAATATTGTGAATTTATTTTACAATTTAAAACAAACATTTTCTATTTTAATATAGTTTGAAATTTAATTTATTCCTGTGATGGCAAAGCTGAATTTTCAGCATCCATTACTCCAGCCTTCAGTGTCACACGATCCTTTAGAAATCATTCTAATATGCTGACTTAGTGTTCAAATAACATGTAAAATGTTTCTTTGCTTGTAACACTACTGAATAAATAATCGCAATAAAAATCCTGATAGCATTCCAAGTAAAACATCCAATAGTTAATAATAGTTATGTTTCTGTTACCTTAGAGTTCTCCATGACACTTTCAATGCAGTCAAAGTAGGAGAGATCATTGACTGGCTCATTTGGGTTATCTAGCAGTCCCCTAACAGCCTGTAACACAAAAAAAGAGAGACAATATGCCATTTTTTTTTAAAAATGTTAAAACAAATTACTTAATAGTGTGCACTGTGTGCATGGTTTGTATATAATACCTCAAGTTCTCTTAGAGCATTGTCACATTCCCTCTGTCCTGGGGCATTCTGGGTACACAGAGTAATCAGCTGATTGATGCTGTCAGTCACCGTTCTGAATTAACATGCAGGAGAGAGAAGGTAAAAATACAGAAACAACAGCACATATAAAACCTGCATAAATAAACATGGGGTGAAGTACCTGGCAGCAGCAGCGAGCAGGTTCTTTGCATTGCCTGCTGCAGGGTCCACAGATAAAGACTTGGCAGCCAATAGCAGCTTACTGGAGGCCATTGAGATGTTCTTCAAATTCCCAATCACTTGCATTTGATCATCCTCTCTCTTAAACAACCAAATATGACTTCTTATTTCAGGAAAAGGAAAACTTATCCAAATTCTCATGTACATCCTCCACACATTTTACCTGGGTGTGGCCGGCCATCTCAATGCCAGCATCCAGAAACTCATCAAAGTCTTCACTGAACTTTCCAGAAGCATCTGCAAGCTGGCTAGTGGTCCCTCTAGAGGCATGGACCACATCACCTGCAGACTGGTTTAGATCGGCTGCAGTCTGGTTCAGGTCACTCTGAGCCTCCTGGAAGGTCTTACTGCAGGGAGGGAGCTGCCCAAAAAAAAAAAAAAAGACAAAACAGTAAACCAATAAATAAATAAATAAACACTCAGCTACCAAACACACATTTGAGAGTACATTAAGGGATGCAACATATTTTTAAGACAAAAGAAAAAAAAAAAAAAAAAAAAACAAGTCTTGTTTGTAGCTCACCGCCTCTACAAGTAGTTTTTTGCTGGCTTCTCCGATGCTTTTCAAAGCCATATCAACATCCTTTTGTCCAGGTAGACAGTTCACACATGCATTCAGTGAGTGGGACACAGCCTTTGCAACCTAACACACAAAACAGAGACACACACATAAATATTGATTTATTTATTTATTTATTTAAATGAATACTTCTTTCAGCAAGGATGCATTATATTGATCAAAAGTAGTTTATTTTTGAAATTCAGTATTGTGGTACTGCTAATATTGCTGGCTCCTCAATGATAAATTATGTATGCATCTCCTAATTTCTAAGTTAATATTGTGAATAATAACATCTGTTAAATGAATTTATTTTTATTTAATGTTAAAGACCAAATAAGCCATCTCTTCCCCCCTCACCTGCGCTAGCCTCTGTTGTATCTCTGCATCACCAGGAGCAACCAGCGCCTCCTTGGCTTCAGAAATTAATTTGGCTGATCCTTCCATAACCTCGCGAGCAGAATCCAACATGGCTGCAGTTCCAGCAGGGTCTGATGTGGTGGCAGCAACACCCCTTGCAGCCTGTGCTAATGTTTTAAGAGCCTGGGCAGTTTCACTGGCAGCTACACCTGTGAACATATACAATTAGGGAAAAAAACAGTCCCTGGAAGTTAAGTTAATTTGACAAAACCACCAGGAACATCCTCAGATATAATTAAATTAATAATTTAGTTTTTTATTCCAAAAAATTCTTAACATTTAGGGCTAGAGTTATTAATTATAATTAGCTTTACATGAAAGAACACAGCTGCAAGATATGTCCCCATTTAGCCACATAAATGTGTTGCATATGAGAGTGGGCGTATTACCTGTGTAATGCTCATTTCCCTGTGCTGCACAGGTAAGCAGTTGGGCCATTGAGGAACCAACAGCCTTAGATGTGCCACCGAGATCCTGAGTGCATTTTTCCAACTAAATCACAAACATACATCACATCAAATGAATGCATAATTCACACTATCGGTATGTCTATGTTGAAAAGATATATTTATTCAATTATAAAATAATCATAGTATCACTGATATTAAATGGGTCTCAGCTTACTGATTCCCCAGGTAAAGGCTTCAGCTGTCCCTCGGAAGCTGCCATTTTTGCATCCTTGAGTTCATTCTTAAGCGTTTGCACAGCTATAAGGGCAGAGTCGATCTCCATGGGGCCACACGCCTCATGAGCCTAGATATCACATGACAGGATTTGATTAATGGACAGTCCAACCAAAAATGATCATTTTGTCATCATTTACTCACCCTCATGTCAATCCAAACCTGTATGACTTTTTTTCTGCTGCATAACATAAAATAAGATACTTTGAAGAATGTTGGTAACCAAACAGTTTCGGTTCCCATTGACTTCCATTGCATTTTTGTCCATACAGAGAAAGTCAATGGGAACTGAAACTGTTTGTTTACCAACATTCTTCAAAATATCTTCTTTTGGGTTCCACAGAAGAAAGTCATCAAGGTTTGGAATGCCACTAGGGTGAGTAATGAAAGAATCTTCCACTCATTAAATACATGTGTGACTGACAGATTCAGTACCGTCTGTGCAGCAGTGCGGAGTTCAGCCAGGCAGGTGGCCAGGTTCTTTGCACACTGCCCAAGCTGCATGGCTGCCGCCTGATCTGTCACAGTCGGCACAGAGGACTTCGCTGAAGACACCATCTTACTTCCAGGCTGGAAAACAAACATGGAATTAGACATTTTAGTATTGAAAAAGCACTCTTATAGAATAGTGATGTTATCAGATGAGTGAAAGGTGAATAGCATCAGCGAAAGGATTGATGGTTACCTGAAGGAAGTTCTGACTGGCAATGATGAGGGCAAGTTGGGCACTTCCATCCTCTGGCTGACCCTGACTGCCCCTCACTCCCTGCACCAGCTGAGGAATATGGTCAGCCACAGCCTAACACACATGAACACAGAGAATACACTGTTATAAACATAACAGGAGGACTATCATTACGAACACTCTGGAAACTCGCAAACAAATACTTATACAAACCCTGCAGCTTTGAACAAGTTGTTGGTGGGCAGCAGTATTCTTGTTAGAGGCTGCTGCATTCTGAGATGCCGCAATGGTTTGAGTTGCAGCGGCAGCAGCTTGTTTAGCAGCGTTCTGGAAAAATATAAAGCAGACATTCAGTGTAGCATTTTCCTTGCATAGATCACACAATACTATCTAAATTCAGTGACTTTTCTCATAATCAAAATCATAAGCAAGTCACTGACCTCCAGTCTTGTTATGAGTTTCTTCTTGATGGCATTTTGTGCAGCCGCATTTGTGGCCACACGCAGTCCCTCTGCAGCCTCCCGGAGCCTCTGCTGCTGGTCTTCATTTTCAGGGTATGCAGCAGCTCCCTAAACACACACACGCGGACACACACAGACAGACAGACAGACAGACAGACAGACAGACAGACAGACAGATAGGCATGTAACAAGTCTGTTGCTTGTCTTGTAGATCCCAGATTACTAAACAGAGAGATGCTAAATTGAAGATGTTCAAAATAACTTGATTAGTCCAAAAATGTCTCCAACGTATTACATACTCAAGCATTTGTAAGAGCTATGTTTAATAGCTCTTATTTAAGTGGTATAGGACAGTGGTTCTCAAACAGGGGTCTGGGGTAAGGCCCACTAGGGGGCCTCCACAAACTTCCTAGGGGTTTTTGAAACAACAGTAAGCATAAGAATACTTTGATGAAAAGAAAGTTAAAAAAGAACAGCATTTATTTGAACTACGTTTTTGGTAACACTTTAGATTAAGGAATACTATTCACTAACTAGTTGCTTATTAGCATGCATATTACCAGCATATTGGATGTTTATTAGTACTTATAATGCCTTATTCTGCATGACCATATTCTAGATCCTTTAACCCTACCCAGTACTTAAACATAACAGCTACAAAAACTACCCTATGTACTATCAATAAGCAATAACTAGGAGTTTATTGAGAGAAAACTTAGCTAACTCTTAGTTTTATTGCAGCAATGTGATAGTCTTTGCTGTCATTTTTAATCAATTTAATACATCCTTGTTGAATGAGTGTTAAATTATTCAAAACAAAAGAAAAATAATCATATTGACCCCAAACCTTTGAACGATAGTAAATATTAATCTAACTCATTATTTTGTGCGGGGTTTTTTACATTTTAATTTAGATGTAAACTCAAAAACATACAGTTCTTGAAACATCTTATGTAACAATTAATTATAAAGTAAAAAATAATTATGGTTAATTATGGTTAATTAACTTAACATCAATTTATCAGTTTTTGCGGTTACACTTTATTTTAAGGTGTCCTTGTTACAGTGTTATTATACATTTAAGTACTGAGTAATATTAGTTAACTACATGTACTTACTATATGGTTAGGGTTAGGCTTAGGATTACTTGTATGTAATTATGCATAATTAATTGTCATTATGATAGTAGGTACATGTAATGTGTGTAACAAGGACACCTTAAAATAAAGTGTTACCATTTTTGCTAATAAAAATAAGTTAGAAAACAAGCAGCTTTCTCATAATTACAGCAAAAAAAAAAAAAACTGAGATCATCTGGTATAGAACATTGGACATTTAACGTATAGGTTTGCTAACCCACCTTTGCAGCCTCAACCATTCGAGCAGTGGCATCTGCAAGCAATTTGGCAGCCGCAAGAAGCTTCTTGGAGTTGTTCACATCTACTTCCACCTCAGCATCTGATCTCATGGCATTCACCAGGTCAGAGGTCGCCTGGGCAAGAACCCGCGCCTGCCGTACCATCTCACCTACAGAAGATAATAGTAAATCTCTACTATTACACAGCATAGAGGAGCTAAGCAAATAAAATAAGTCAGGCTACCAGTCATTGTACTAACGCTGGAGTCAGCAGGTTTTTTTTTTTTAAGTGAATACATTTATTCTGTGCATTAAATTGTTTAAAAGTGAAAGTATAGACATTTATAAAGGTACAAAAGACTTTTCAAATAAATATTCAAATATCACCGTTTCAGTTTAACATTTATAATAAGAAATGTTTCCTGAACACCAGATCAGCATATTAGAATAATTTCTGAAGGATCATGTGACACTGAAGACTGGAGTAATAACTGCTGAAAATTCAGATTTGCCATCACATGAATGAATTACTTTTTTAAATAAATTAAATTTAAAAAAAAAGTTATTTTAAATTTTAATAATATTTTGCAATAGTACTGTTTTTACTGTATTTTATTCAAATAAACGCAGTCTTGATGGGCATAAGATACTTCTTTCCAAATCATTTAAAAAAAAAACCTTATCAACCACAACCTTTTGAATGGTAGTGTATATGATGCACTCATCTTACCAGCATCACCCATGCTGCTGAAAATACTCTCTGTAACTGTCATGATGGTGTCTGTGGCCTGGTCGTAGCGTCCAATGGGTTCCCCACGTGTGGCGTAGTTCCTCACGTGTGTGAGTAGGTCACTGAGAGCCTGTGTGACGATACCAGCCGCTGTGCCGACAGCCTTGAGAAGCTCTCCATCACTGGTAGCTGACAGACAAGCCTTCACACAACCTTCCACTGAACGATCCACCAGCTTCCCTGCTTCAATCAGCTGCTCTTGACACACAGGGGAGCTGATAGTGGGGCTCACAACCTGATACGCAAACACAAAAAAAGTTATACACAGCTGTTTTTTTTTTTCTTTTAATCAGTCTGAATTAGAAGCATGTGCATGTGAACTCCACCTTGGCACAGGCCACTAGTTGGGAAGTGGAGAGGGCGCACTGGGTCGCAGCTGCAATAACCCTGTTCTGCAAGACGCTGTCTTCAGAAACCTGTGCCACGTTCTTGGCCTTCAGAACCATCATGGCTGCTGCATTAGCCACGGCTTTAGCTAGGTTCATTAGCACATCCTAAAACACACGCACACATACACTCAGGGTGATAAAAACACAAAAACGCAAATGTACATCATGTTTCCTAAAAGACACCTGTGTACCTGGAAGCGCTCGTCCGTTTCATTCTCTCCAATCTGTCTAAGCAAATCTCCACTGGCTTGACCAATGCTACCAGCTGCAGTCAGAACCGTCTGTCGTGGCTGCATGAGAAAACACAACCACACACACCATTAAACAGATGTGTCACTCAAAATCCTTATGGTAACAACATTTAACTGAATAATGACATTGTCTTTATAGAGCTACTTTGAAGCAGAATTTGAATTTGTCTCATATTTGATGAGGTTTGCATCACTGATTTCCCTGTGAATCTGTTATTAAACAATCTGTAATGTATAAAGTGCTATATAAATAAAGGTGAGATGACGGTAGTCAGTTGAATTATGATTCAATTTGACAATGAAATATACAGAAAAATTACAAACATTTACTAAATGAAAATAAAAACCCTGAAAATTCAAAATATATTGACATTTACAAAAGAAAATTACCATAGAAACCATTTATTAAATATTACCATAATTATTTTAATAATTTGTGTATTGTGAAATGTAAATGGAATACGTCTATATATAAATTTTGGGAAAATGAAAACAAAAACTTTGGGAATTACAGAAAACGTTCAACACAGTCTATCAAAATGACAGATAATGATTAATCGCAGCACATTTTTTGCTTGCACCTCTCCTGATGTAGGCTCCACAGCTTTAAGCAGGTCGGATACAGCTCCGGTGAGGGTCCTGGCAGCCCTCATGAGGTCCTGGCCACTGCCCACCTCATCCTCCATCAGAGCCGCCAGCAGCTTCACACCTTTTGACATCTCCGTCAGATTAGAGGAGATGGTGGTGATGGCACAGCCTACCGCTGTATAATCTGTGTCTGTCGGGTCCCCTGGGAAATAGAATAGGAAACTCACTACATTGCTGATGAAGCTTAAAGCTTTTCATTTTGAAAGTCCAGTCAAGGTTTTCTCTTGAATTTACAGTAAAAAAAAAAAACAAAACAAAAAAAAAAAAAAGTACAGTAAGTATTGTGAAACATCTTACTAATTTAATACATTTTAATACAGACAAGGCGTTACCAGCAGTAAGATTAACCACAGAGGCAGTTCCAGCAGTAATGGCATCCACCTGAGAGTGAATATCATGCTTCGACTCATCCATCTTGTTCTGAATCCACATTTTAGAAGCCTGAAACGGCAACAACAACAAAAAAATTACAATTAAATTTTAAATTAAATTAAAAAATTGAATACAATAAAATGGTAATGAGTGCATGAATGTAAATGTAAAATTGTGTGAAAGATGTATGCATTTCCTTATTATATCATCCAAAAATTCACTTTTAAAATAAAATAAAATATTGGTAATGGATACAGGAAAAGTAAATGTGAAGTGACATGTATGCATTCTCACCATATCATCTCAAATAAAACAAAACACATTGGTGATAGGTACAAAAGAGTAGTAAAATTTCATATATGCATTTTCTCACCATATCATCTCCAAGTGGTGGCAGCTCTTCCACCTCCTCTAGGTCTGACTGTGCCTGCTGCACTGCTTGCATACTGGTGTTAATGGTTCCCACGAGAGCCTGTTGGGCTGCACTCTGATCACCCAATTAAAGCAGCCAAAAATTACACATTAATCCACCAACAGTTCTAAACTGTGACATCTGTAAACTGCTGATCAACCTCTATGTGTTATGTAGGGGCTGTTGCTGATATGCTGCTAGACTGCAAGCTGGCCTATGGCCAATATGAGGTCAAATACTGGACAATTAATCAACTTTTCTGATTAACTGTTCCATGAACATGAGCATTTGTATACGTAGACTCACCAGTGGTGGCATGTGTCCGAGATGCATCTGTCCAGTGGTGATATGTTGTTGTGGAGAGGGCATGGTGCCCATGTTCAGCGTTTCTGGGCCGACAGAACCTGACCTCAAGATCCCAGGCAGTGCCACAGAGCCATGCTCTGCCCGTCCGACACGGTTAAACTGCTGCTGCAATATAGTAGATCTGTGAAAGACAGAGGAAAAGACATATAAAGATAGAGGGAATGACACAAAAAGGCTCAGAAAGTAGAGGTTTTTGTGTTCATACTACAACATTCAGGGGTTATTCAAGAAGAGAAGACGTCTGCACTCATTAAAACAGGCTGAGTATTGAAACTGTGTGTGGAACAGGTAACCTCAGCTCAATCTAGATAAATAGAGTCTGAGATAAGGTTGCTTTTCCAGCACGAGTTTCCTGTAATGCTGTACTGGTCTGATTACAGAAGTATTTCCAAAGACAACTGGCAAGAAATGACAAAACTTTGAAAGGAAATATGGTTCTTATCACTGTTGACTTGAAATTTATGCATGTCTTACTTTTTTGGAGAAACTGATTCCTCTAACATGGTGGCCTCCTCATCTCCCTCTAAACCAAAGCGGTCTTTGCTTTGTTTCTGTAGGGCCAAACAGAAGTGAATAAACAATTTATGCAAACTTTCACATAAGGTTTAATCTGGTAACGCTGTGCATACTGTAATATGAAAATCATTCATAGTCCAGGGGAATCTTTCAGGAAAGCACATGAAACAACAAAATGTTGAATATTTCATGAGGGAAAAACAATTAAAGGAGTTAATACTGGCCTTCTTGAGAATGATATCGATGTAACCAGCTATTAGCTGAGATATCTGCTCTCCCTCGGTGGTCTGAACTGAGTAGTAGCTCTCCTGATACTCTCCAAAATCCTGCATACGGGCACAGAGATTATTCATATATATGAGCTTTCTGAGCCATCTGAAAGTCAAATGTAAGTCTGTAAGAATATGTATGTTATGCAGGTACCAGTGTAAAGCTCTTAGGTGAGGCGGCCCATCTTTTCACTGTAGTAAGTGGCCACTCCTGAACCACATCCTTGGTTTTCTCATCCACTCGCATCACTGATTCTTTGGTTATACCCAGCAGCCTTGGGACCAGCTTATTTTTACTTTTCATTTTTTCCTGAGAAACAAAATTAGTAACATTTTACTTAAAGTCCTTATATATAAAACATTATACATGTAGTTTTAATGCATTGATTATGACTTGTAATGCACCTTATAATGCATAATACATTATAATACTTACCTATTCATTGTTACACTTTTAGTAAGTATAACGCATTAAAAATAAACCTCCAAACATTATAATGCATTTTAACTTACAATTTTTATGAAAACATATAAAGCATTACAACGTACATTATGAATACCTTTATAATGCATTACACATAAAGGCTTTAAGTAGTGTTACCACAACACCGCAAGAAAGAAAAAAAGAAAGTGTTTAATTCATTATCTTCTGAACAGTCTACCAAATGTTTTCACACCCATCCCACATAACATTCTTCCTGAATTCTCTTAGATTCTCTTAAGCTTATCATCTTTCTTCTGTTTCCACACTTTTTCTCTCTCAGAGGTGTCAGCAGATGGATAAGTTCAGCTCTGCTGTCTGAGTTTTGAGTTGTACAGTCAGTCTTTGCCAGTCTCTGCCAATCTTTCTGACTTTAGCTGTTTGCACAAATGTATTTACCATTAATTCCCAGAATAAAACAACAACCTGGAAATAGTTTGAATTTATGAATACAGAGAATAATTATATTGGTCATATGAGATAAATAAAAGCCAGAATAAAACTAAAATCAGTAACTTGTGATCTTTATTTTAGGCACAAGCACATCTGCTCCACCTTAACTTTACAACTCAAGCAGAGCTGAACTGTAATCAGTCCATGAGTCATGCAGACCACCACCGGCCAGGAACAGGAGGGGGGGTGCATTGAAGAGATGGAATAATTCTGGAGGTGGAATTCCTCTCGGATGATGAAGCCCTCATGAGAATATTGATTGGCAACATGTACACCGAAGAAAATTTCTGGACTTGGGTATGAAAAAAACCATCTGTGACATTGTGACTCAGGACTGCTGATATCAAAAACACCTTCACAATATGTGAGCTGATTCAGGACCTTCACTACTTTTCTTGAAAAGGTAATCAAAACAGAATAATAGTGTACATTTTTGGTTGAAACAAAACAGAAAACAAAACAAAACAAAAAAACAAAACAATAACAAACCAATAACAAAGCAACCAAAAACAAAGTGAAGTGAATAAACTGCACAGACATAAAAACAAAACCAATAACAAAACAAACAAATAACATAACAAAACAACCAAAAACAAAGTGAAGTGAATAAACTGCACAGACATAAAAACAAAATCAATAACAAAACAAAACAAACAAATAACATAAAACAACCAAAAACAAAGTGAAGTAAATAAACTGCACAGACATGTAACTATTTTTATAAACAAAATTTAGGCTAATATTTTTATTCACCCTAGTCTAGTAAATCTGGAATCTCCACTGCAAAAAAACATAGATTATATATCCAAGTACAACACACACAAACACACGTACACTTTACCTTCACCAAGAAGAAAGACACTCCATATGTTCTGAGGGATCGTGCCAGCTTCACGTACTTCACTTTGGCTTCAATCTCTGTCATTTCACCACAAGCCTTATGTTCCTGTAAAATTCATAAAGCATTTACTCATCTAACCAATTCATTTATCTCATATATCTTTGCTTACAAATACTGAAGTTTAAGAAACAGACATCTGTATAAAATGATTTCCCATTCATAAAGTGCAGGATAAACTAACCCACCTGAAAGATCTTCTTCTCTGCACCTCTCTGTTTTATGTATTCCTTAGGCAGAAATTCCTTCAAGCTGAACGAAATGAAATGCACAAAATGTGCAGATTAGTGACAATACAGTGAAATGCAAACAGGCATTATAGTTATACGATACACAAAATATTTAAATGCATCTAAGCATTTTCATCTGAGTTTATTAAGCTCATTAACTAAATGGAGCATATGGTCTTTACAACATCTAGATTTTACACATCATTTCTCATCAATATGAAGCAGAGGTGCTGTAAACATGGTGTACTATAACTGAAAGTATTAGTATGTGGTCTTACTCCAGAAATCCAGATTTGTGTTTATGTTCTATATGAGGCCCAAACTGGATTTGTGCTTGAATTCCACCAAATTCGCAAGCTTTGTCAAACGACACTGGATGAGAACCATTCAGAATGTCATCACGTGCCTGGAGAAACACATCCAGGTAGACACATTTGTCATCAAAGCCTTTGGAAATCACACAGCAGAAATGATCCAGCTCAGCAAATAAGTCTCTAACAGGAGGAGAACTTATAAAAAGGTAACAGGGACTACACTACTTCGTGATCAATACGATGTGTAAAACAGCATTCAGTGCACCACTCAAAGAGGCTTTTAGGGCCATGTCAATTATGAGATTTACAGTATTTCAATCTATATACATTATATTGAACTGACAAGTAAAGAACCATGGAAACACATTATTTAGGGCAACATCACTGCAGAAGGGATGTGAAGCCAAGCCCGGGGGGGTTGGGTGCTCATTCTGGCTTTCACCTCACATCATTGTAAACTATAATAAGTGACAAGAGGTGAGCCGAACCTGTACGTAGAGTAGATTGAGCTGCACAGGATCTCGCGAGTCCACGTTTTGATCGGAGTAGAAAAACTTTCGTCTCAACAGCAGAGTTTCGCTCTCCTCGACTCCCTGCTCTCTAAATGTGCGTCCATGATCCAACCAATTTACTGTGAGAGAAAGAGAAACTATTTATATAGTAAAACTGTGTTCACAAACTTCTTTACAAAAGATATATGACCCTTGAAATATATGACCCCTTTGGGGTCAGTTAGATGTTTTTAGTGATTTTGAAAGAAGACTTATGGTCACCAAGGCTGCATTAATTTGATCAAAAATACGGTAAAACAATAGTACTGTGAATTATTGTTACAATTGAAGTTTTAAATGTGTATTTTAAAATGTTATTTATTCCTGTGATGGCAAAGCTGAATTTTCAGCAGCTATTACTCATCTTCAGTGTCACATGATTCTTCAGAAATCATTCTAATGCTGATTTAGTGCTCAAGTAACATTTATTATTATTAATGTTTTGCTGAAACCAGGACACATTTTGTTTCAAGATTCTAAAGAATAGAAAGTTCAAAAGATCAGCATTTTTTTGAAATAGAAAACTTTAACATTACAAATGTCACTCCTTGCTGAATAAAAGTTCATTTCTATCCCAAAAAATAATAATAATAATAATAATAATAATAATAATAATAATAATAATAATAATTTTGCTGACTCCAAACTTTTGAATGTTAGTATATGTGCATACACACAGAAGGAGGTATAACAAAATGAACCTACACAAAATAATAAAATAAGAAAGTACTTAGGCACAAAAAGAATATGAAAATAAAATATAATACAGTAAGAGGGCCGAAAAACAAAGATAAACCCTGAAACAATTCTAAACTTGAACTTTATTGACTTATTGTTGCCCATTTAGCAGCTCTACAGCTGAAAACAATTCAGTGTATCTATCTGCATAGGGTGGCTGATGTGTTACCTACAGTCATCATCTGTGTGCAGTTTAGCTTTCAGCTTCTCCATCTTCCTCTCCTCCCTCAGTAGAGTTCTGTCTTTCTTCAGTGTGCCCGTCCCTTCATCTTTTTTCTCCTCCACCACCTCCTGAATGAGAGAGTACTCTTCATAATTTGTGATTCCTGTAAAGAGAAGTAATGAGACATAGTTACAGACTTGGCCTGTAGAGTCAGTAAGATTTTTTTTAGTGTTTTTGAAAGAAATCTCTCATGCTATTTGAACAGCCATTACTCCAGTCTTCAGTGTCACATGATCCTTCAGAAATCATTTTATTATGCTGATTTGGTGCTTAAGAAACATTTCTTATTATTATCAATGTTGAAAGAGCTTTGTTGCTTAATATTTTTTGTGAAAACTGATACATTTTGGTTTTTCTGATTCTTTGACGAACAAAGTTCAAAAGAACAGCATTTTATTTGAAAAAGGAAATCTTTTGTATCATTATAAACATCTTTACTGATCCGTTTAATTCATCCTTGCTGAATAAAAAAAAAAAAAAAATAATAATAATAATAATAATAATAAATATATATATATATATATATATATATACATATATTCTTTTTCTTTAAAAAATGTCCTCAAACATTTGAACGGTAGTGTACGTATATGGAAAAAATGTATTTGTCTTAAAAGCTATGGCAGAAACCACGTCTATATTTGGTCAGTCCAATGGAACTACATCTACAGGTATGCACAAACCATTGTGGATTTGAATCCAGGCCACCTTGCACTTTAAATAAAAACTATACCACAAGACTAACCGTTTAAAGGTTTTTTCTCTAAGCTCATGTCTATGGCAACCAAGTGAGTCAGGACTGCCACGGATGCTCTCTCAAAAGAACGTGAGAAAGTAACTGTATATGATAAAGTTATCAGACAGTATAAGAGCATCACTGACCTATTCTACTGCAGATGGTGACAAGCAGTTCTCCCACAGTTTTGGAATCATCCACCATGATGGTCTTCACTGCTCCATCCAGCATTTTTATCTTCTGAGGTCTCTGTTTTTTCTTATACTCCAGTATGTCCTAAGAGACAGAGAAAGAGGGATTAGATTTAGATAGCAAATTAAGGCCCGGTTTCATAGACAGGGTTTAGCCTAAACCAGGATTAAGCCATAGTTCAATTAGGACATTTCAGTAATTTTTATAAACATGTCTTAGAAAAAAGCATTACTGTGTGCATCTTAAGACAAATCAAAGGCACTGACGTGATTTGATCAGTCAGTGCAAGTTTCTTTCAGTTGAAACAGCTCAGATGTACATTTTAGTTGAGGACTAGGCTTAAGTCTTGTCTGTGAAAGTTAAAGTTTAGGTTTTAAGCTTTGGTTCTGAATGAAATTCTGCATTATAGCCATTTGGCTGTTCAGTTTGTCTTGTTTTCTGCCAGCTGTATGTTAGTTAGTATGCAAAAAGTTAAGAAACAAGACCAATAGCAAATCAGTTTTTTAAAGTATAAAGCTTAAAAAAAAATAGATATAGACTGCAAACCTAAGGCTGACATTATCTACAAAACAAAGTTCAAATGGAATCTGTATGTGAAGCAGTCTGTGCCGAATTATTTGCAGAATTGCAATAAGAACAAACCCTAATCAGAATGAGTGAGGAATATAAATTGGGTGCTGCCTTGCAAACACTATAATGAATGTGAATAAGTTTGAGACAGAAACAAGAGGAAAGGATATAAAACTGTTCTTTGCATGCAAAATACAACAAATTAGACAAGCAAGACATGTGGTTGTGAGAGATGAACATCTGTGTGCGTGTATGAGGGAGAAGAAGAGGTCTTTTGATCAACAAAAGATGAAACACTACTGATGAAATCTTCATTTAACACATCTCAATTTACACTGCACAAACACACACATCTTTATTTCTTCCTGGGAACAAGCATTCGGCTTTGTCTTTATATACAACACTCCTTTGCACAAGCACAGAGATTCACAAGCGTAAACAAATCTAAACAAAAACCACATGCTGCAGTGACAAATGTCTTTAATCACATTGCTGTAGCTTGTCTTAGTAAGTGTAGACACTAAGGGGAGCCTTTCCTCTCACACATACTCAGAGACTATAAAAATAGCCAAGAGCAGAGTTAAGACCTCTTCTCATCTTTCAGCACAAAAAAAAAATAAAAGTGTGCAAAGACAAATCACAAAACAAGACAAGAGTGCAAAGACATGTCACAGAACATTTGACAGGAGCTTGTAAAATAGAGAGACACAGAAGATCAAAGGCCTTACCCCATTTCTCAGCATGTAATAGTCCAGCGTCCGGCCTCCTTCCAGCCAGATGCCTTTCCTGGGGTCTTCATCTGACAGAAACAGGCCATATTCTGAAGCTGAGAAACAACAGACACTGTGTTAGAACTTGTAGTTGGCAAAATGATATAACTTCAGCAACTAGCTTTGTAATCACTGTAGACATTACTATAATACAAAGAACACAGAAAGAAAGATATTCCACCTTGTCCTGTCTGGGCTTCTGGAACCCTCTCTCTGATGACCCGGCATGCATCGTACACAGCCGTTGAAGGCTCAAACTGCATCGTCTTCACCACATTACACTGTCTCACACAGATCTTCAGAGACAGCGCCACCATCCTGCCAGCTTATGTATTACAGATTCTGCACCTGTGGAGAGAAGGGGGGAAATGAGAAAGATGGAGAACTGAAGACAGCAAGCATAAAACGTGTGCATTTTAATGATGCTAATTTTAGGTACTAATCAAGAGTCTCATAAGAGTCTCACGTTTTCAGTGTTACTAATTCATTAAGATACTGATTGTCAGCAAAGTGTTCCTTCACTAAATAATACAACAAAAAATATACACTACCGTTCAAATGTTTGGGGTCAGTAAGGTTTTACTGTTTTTGAAAGAATTCTCTTATGCTCACCAAGGCTGTGTTTAATTGATTGAAAAATACAGCAGAAACAGTAATATTGTGAAATATTATTTCAATTTTTTAAATAAGGGTTTTATATTTTAATATGGTTTTAAAACGTAATTCATTTCTGTGATGGCAATGATGAACTATTAGCAGCCTTAAGAAATCATTGGTGCTCAAGAAACATTTCTTATACATTTCTTGTAACATTTGTGAGGAATCTGTGACACTTTTTTGATGAAAAGAAAGTTCAAAAGAAAAGCATTTATTTTAAATAGAAATTATCTGCAACAATGTAAAATTAGAATTTAATGCATCCTTGCTAAATAAGAAAAAAAAAAAAAAAAAAAAGGCAACACTTTAGTACAGGGACCAATTCATTATTAACTAGTTGCTTATTAACAAGTCTATTGTTAACACATTGGATCTTCATTAGTACTTATAAAGCAAATATTCTGCATCCCTAATCCTACCCAATACCTAAACTTAATAACTATCTTACTAAGTATTAATAATCAGCAAATTAGGAGTTTAATAAGGCAAAAGTCATAGTTAATGTTTTGTTAATAGCGAGAATTGGACCTTAAAATAAAGTGTGACCAGTGACCAAAAGAATAAATAAATATATCTTTTATTTTTAAATCTGTTACTTTTTATATAAGCTTATATAAATTTTACTTTTTATATAAGTTTTATATAGAGGGCAAAATTACTGTCCGGCTCCATCCATTACATTATTTTACCTCCAATACAAATACTCATGTGTGACATTAATAATTAAATCAGGACAAACATTTTAACAATCACATTTTTACACTTTTTGCTTCAGCTCTAGTTTTGGTCCTCTAATATGCATACAGTATAATCTGTCCCTTTTACACATTTTCCTGTTTGCATTGTGTGTTATAAGAAAAGTATCTGGATTCTGTCCATCTCTCTCTCTCTCTCTCTCCCTCTCCCACACACACACACACACACACACATTTTACTGTTAACACCTGAACTCCCAGTCAGCTGTCTTTACTCTTTCAGCAGCATCCAAACTGCACATTAATGAAACACTGACTAGTTTAAACACACACAGAAAAACAAAGACACAACATAATTCTAGACAGAGGATAGAGTTTCACTAGATGGTTCAAACAGCCCTTGCTGGAACAGAAAGATAGTTATAACATGGTTTAACTTCAAAATCAATAAAGAACCAGAATTATTACCTTTAAGTCAGAGTTTCTTTCAGCATCTAGCTAATCTTTAGTCTGTGTGTGTCTGTGGGGATTGAGGATGCCCTTGTGCACAGTTGGCACACTGAACAATGGCAGCGTGATCTGAACCAGTACGTCAGGGACAAGCTGTAGAGCTCTGAGCCATCAAAGACAGACATATATAGATTGGGAAATGCATTGTTGGAAATGCAATGTCTGATATGTACATATTAAGTACAGAACAACTTGCCTTGTTTCAAGACAGACATCACTGAAGTAATAACTTGGAGGTCATTGAACCAAATGATTTGGTTCCCTCAGTGAAGGATTCAACAAATACTAAAGTTTGTGAATCTTTTAAAGATTCAAACATCCTTTTTTTCTAACCACATTCAATTCAGATTGCCACCTCATATTCAAAACTCATGTAAAATATGATTTTTTTAAAACTATGCTGGAGACTCAGCAACAGAAAAGCATTGAAGAAAACACTGACATAATGCATAACAGAAATGATTCTTAAAACTTTATACCAAAATATCACTTTATTTGCTAAGTTACCCACCAGTTTGGGACGGACTATTTGTCCAAAATATGGAAGATAGGGTAGGTGGAGGAGCAGTTTTCAGAAAAAAAGTTTGGAAACAAATTTCATTGACGCAATTCCATCTGGTGCTTTACCTTTAAAATACAACACCTCCTTTCGGTAACACCCCTTAAATATCACCCCCTGTTGCTGAGTGCTACTGGAACAACACAAAGTTCCTAAAGTTCATGTCTGATCAGCCACAACTTGTCCTGTAAATTATCACAACCACTCTTATTTGCATATGCACAGCACTGACTTCTACATTAAGTGTTTCCAAGCATATAGATCCACAAATGCTAACTCGACCAGCCCAACGGTGGCTCTAGAGAGCCTGAAAATCATAACACTCCAGAGAATGTCCTTCCATTTATAGACCTTCAACAGGATCACATGCTGCATTCAGGTTAGCAGTCTGACTGAAGTCTGATTAATCACTCAAGTCCTTGCAGTAATGAAAGGCACATATGCAGCCAGTAAAGCAATTAACACAACCTTTTATTTCCACTTCCTCATATCAGTGAGACTCAGCAGCTATATTCAGTCATACACTCATGTAGACGTGACTCATGTCTGTTACAAGTGTTACTATAGTAACTGTGGACTACTGAAATATGATTACACCGCTAAACTCCACCCTCCACAAAGTTTCAAGTTAACCTGAACTCCTCAAAGTTAAATCTATATATATATATATATATATATATATATATATATATATATATATTAAAAAAAAACTTTAAATATTTAATTTAGCTTAGTTAAACCTGTAAAACAGAAATTATGAATTATACTACTACTACTACTACTACTACTACTATTACCTCTTTACAGTAGTATTATTTTAGTATTATTTATATACTATTTTAATGTTTATTATTATTTTATACATTGTTATCAGTTTGTTTCTAAATATTTCTATATAGCATTAATTCATTTTTATTTTAATTTTAGTCATTTCAGTACTTCAGCTTAAATGTATTTCATTAGTTATTATAATAATTATAGTTTCAATTTAACAGTTAACAATTAAAACACTGCTTCACAATGCAAGCTTTCTTATTATCTTACGTTTGGGCCAAGCAAACTTACATTAAATTACATTAAATTATAAAATGACAAACTGCTTATTTAAAAAAAAAAAAAAACATGTTAAGTCATATAGTATTGATTGTTTTTAGTTTAAATGTGAATCATTGTAAAAACACTGAATAAAACATATTTCTGGTTTAGTGTCAAAGAAGGGGTACCCGAGTCCTACAGATGGGACTGTTTTGGGGGAAAAAAAGTTTTTTGAGAAAAAAGGTGGAGGAAGACTTTTTTCCCCTCAGCAATGGTAGATACACATAAGAACAACACAGCTGTACATAGTCTGGGGTGTGTTTAAAAAACAAAAACAAACACACATTTGAAAGAGGTACAGAGGGTTTGGGCTTACCGTAAATGAGGCGTATGCAACTCTGAAGCACTGCAGATCTTCACAGCTATGGAGACAGTAAGAAAGAGTGATGATCAGACAAGCAAATAAACACAAATGCTATTAAAAAGACAATTCAAATGAAACCCCAGTAATGGATATTGAATTGGACCCGACAAGGTTTATCCCCATAATAGCTTTAAAGTTCTTCTTCCATCCCAACTGCCAAAGGAAAAGTCTACATTATCAATTTAGCAATGAAAGATTATTCAGCCTAAATGTTATTCCCATTAACCATGTTAGGTGGAAGATTTAACAGATGGGCAAGTTTGAAAAAAGAAACCCAGCTAATTTAAGATGGAAATCCTACCAGTGATATGTGTGTGTGTGCGCGCGTTTGAGTCTCATGAGGAATGAGTTAAAGCCGCAGTAATTAACCCAGGTCTATCTGCTAATGATCTCATGATTGCGGAGCTGACTCAAAGCCAGAGGCCTCTAAACACTCTTAAAAGTCAAGAGCTTACACTAAACTCCTAAATTACCAAATGCACTTATTAAATAAAAGGTGAAATTAAAGGTGAAAGTAAATCAAGTTATAGCTTACGACAGCATTTTAACACATATGCAGCATCTTACAAAAATAGCAGCTTGAGGGAAGAAATATCGAGAATCAGAAGAGAAGAACCAAGCTCTTCTACTGCAAATTTGAAAACAACAGCATATGAATGAATGTCATGATGACATGAACATTGTCTAGTCAACCACACACTTCACCATGAGACTGGTGTGACTATCCCAGATAGAGGATGAGGGTCATAGAGCTGCTGTATTGAGTTGCATTTTGTGTGTGGTAAGTGACCTCAGTGAGTGGTAGGAACATCTGTGCAGCAGCTGCTGCCATTCAACCACTGCAGAGGTCAACAAAAGTCCAGTACAGACCATTTACTCTGCACTGATTAATCACAACAACCTCACACTCACAAACATTATGCAAACAACAGCAGCATTACATTTTCATCATGTCCAAATATACCTACTGTACTTCCCTACTATATAGTAGGCAAAAAACATCAGAGTTTTATGTCAGAATACACAGGATTTGAAAATCAGAAGGTGAAAAGAACCCAGATGACCTACTACTTCTGCTAAGAATCCAAAATGGACATCTGATGGACACTTTACTGCCCATTAGGTCACAAGAGAGAAGTAGGGTGACCACCTGGCAATTGATCTGTTGCGGGACAATGCGGGACACGTGTGAGACCGATACATTTACTACTGTTATGTTATGTAAATACTGATTTACATCTGCTTATGTTTCTGAGCGTGCACACGTAAGCGAGAGAAAGCGCGTCCGTTTTGTGTGAGAGTGAAGAGAATCCACTTGTGAGAGAAGAGATTTGTGCTCTGGACATTTGTCATTAAAATAACGCCATAGAAACCGCCTCAAACTAACTATTAAAATAAGAAGAAAGTCACGCCTGAAAACTGCATTTATTTTTTTAATTGGTTAAAATGAATAGAGAATATCGTGTTTTTCTGTGTGCGCTCATTTCTGTCAGTGGTGCTAGATCACTAGTTGAGGTCTGCACATCCTTTGCACGAAAACTACACCGCAAAAAGAATAAATAAAAAGCTTTCTTAAAAAGGCAAAAGAATGTTTAAAGGGATAGTTCACCCAAAAATGAAAATTCTGTCATTAATTACTCAGCCTCATGTCGTTCCAAACCCATACGATCTTCGTTCATCTTTGGAACACAAATTAAGATATTTTTCCTGAAATCCGAGAGCTCTCTGACCCTCCATAGACAGCAAGAGAACTACCACGTTCAAGGCCAAGAAACATAGTAAGGACATCGTTAAAATAGTCCATGTGACATCAGTGGTTCAACCGTAATTTTATGAAGCTACGGGAATACTTTTTGTGCGCAAAGAAAACAAACAATGACTTTATTCGACAATTCTTCTCTTGCGCATAGTAGTTCCGTTGCTGTCTGCAGGATCAGAAAGTTCTTGGATTTCATCAAAAATATCTAAATTTGTGTTCCAAAGATGAACAAAGGGTTTGAAATGACATGAGGGTGAGTAATCAATGACAGAATTTTCATTTTTGGTTGAACTAACACTTTAAGCACTCGTCAAGTTCTTCATCAAATGTAGCATCTTCTCTTCCAGTATGCGACTTCAGATGCAGAATATTTCAAGTTAAATTATTTTGAATGTTTCTCATATGTTTTTCATAAGGAAAAGATTACCAAAACATTCTCCTTTTGTGTTTCATGGAAGAAAGTTATAGGGGATTAGAATGAGGGTGTGTGACCCCATTTAAATTTTTTCTGGTGTACTATTCCTTTAAATCTATACAGAAAATTAGCTCTTCAGCATTTATGCCAAGCTGGAAATCTAATCCAAATTAAAATTTAAAATCACAAAAGGAAGACCACAAATCACCATCATACTCAAAGTACCACAATAAATGATGAAAAGTAGCAGAACAGCCATCACAATTACAAACATTCAGACACCCTCTTTCTGCCAAGAGCACTCTGGAAAGTAAAGGAACAAGTTGGAGGAGAGATGGATAGAGGAAAAAAATGAGTGACTTGTAGCATCTGCTTAAGCTCATTGATGGTTGATTACATTTGGTCTTAAGAGACCCCTTTTAGCCTTTGACTTTTTGCATATAAATTACTAACCTGGCCTCACTATTTACATTTATATAGACGCTAAATTACCGATGGTTTCTCCCCACTATCAAAAAGATGCTACACAGATCACCTCTCTGGTCTCCCCATCAAACTTCAAACGCATTCCGAAGAAGGTGAACATTACCTCGAGACCCAGGCACCAGCGGCCTGACTAGATGATGGTCTTCACAAAATACAAATACACATCACACACACACACATAGACATTTTCTTTATTTAGGCCATAGTTAAGCCATTATAAATGTATCTGGTATATTCATGTGTTTTAGGTATATTCCCCTATTATATTAACCTAGTTATAAACCTTTACCTGTGTGGATTAGTTTAAACACCTATATTCAAGTGTTTGAGTGTATTTCTGCTTTAACGTCGTCTGGAGTAGCTTTCTTGGTATCAAAATGATCTTCGTTTTATTCCTTGAACAATGTTGTATACTATGTAATCATGAAATGCATCATACAATTTTTACTATGTTTTGGAGTAAAACTTGCAAGTTTCCAGATCAGCAATAAAATGCAAATGGACCATAAACGGAGACAAAGAAAGTTTCTCCCGCTCAAAATTCATGCATCTGATTGGCCACTCCACCCAAAAAGTGGGTGCGGCTATGAACTATCAAAAGTTCCGAACTCAGACTAATCGATGCTCAAAACCCTTCTTCTTGAGACAGAAACGCTCCTCTTGAGTTTTAACCTTCCGGCAGTTTTGACCAAGTAACTTTGCGGACTAGCTGTGGACTTTCCTACCTTCAGAAGAACCAGAGGAAAATCCTCAGATCACTCCTAAAGAAATCAAGAACCTTTTGTCTACCGCGAAACCAATGCAAGTAACCATTACAAATATTTAGATGCGTGTTTAAGTTTGAACCCCTTTTAAGGTGAATTTGCTTCTTTGACGATTCTCATTAGGTTGTGGTTAAATACTGTGAAATACTGCCATTCTTTTGCTCTTCTCTCTCTCTCTTCCTTACTTTCCTTCATTCTGTGTATATATGTTTTGCCTAGTTTAGTTGTATGTTAGCTATAGTTTCATTTATTAAATCGCTTATATTCACAATTGATTGTCTCTGTGTTCTGCTCACGATTCGAAGTCACTGAATGTTGCTCTTTGCTACATGCTTTACTGCTAGTACTGTATAAGTAGGAAAGCTATTCTTCTTTGGCCAGGTAAATAATCTTTCCTAGAATTGATAAATAATTATATTGTCTGCTCGGTGGACGGACAGATCAAATAATTGTAATATCGAATCTGCTACAGTTAATTCTAAAATCTAATCTAAATATTTATTATTAATTATAACCAGTTATAATTAATGATAAATATTCCCCTTTTGAGCTAATTTGCTACAGACTGTTAAAGCATGATGATCGGAAAGGCCTGTGTGATAAACATGGCCGTCACTGGCCTGACTTGCATTTGTAGGCGGTGAAGTTCACATGACCGTGCTGGCAACACATCAATGCGTCAGACGGCTTCCCAATGACTCACCATCACTGAAAGACAGAATGAACAACCCCCTGTATATGCAGCATGTTCAAGCAGGATGACATGTTAACTCAGAGCAACATTCAGCCCATGTTCAACCTACGTTAAGGCAAAAACTATTTACAGTACTGAACAATACAGAAACTGCTCATTAAAGAACCATGAGAAATCAAACTGTCCTTGACTTTTTGGGATAAGAATTCAATGTACTCACAAAACATACTGTAGCTTTCAGAAATACAAACTTCTATATGTGCAACAATGAACAAACATCATTGGTTCTCTTTTGAGCTTCTGTTTAACATTTTAATGTGCTCTAGGTATGCAAGTAAAAGGCTAAATAAATCTGTGTGTGTCATATAAAGCCATTACGTCTCTTCAGAAGACTTGTATTAAATGGCTTGACCGATACGGATTGCATTATGAACGTTTTCAAGTATCAAAGTTTCGGTATAACTGACTTTCAATAAACGGGCTAGAAATAAGTTTCATTAAAAGTATATTTGTTTTCATTCAACATTCAAGGAAACTGAGCTGAAAAATTAGCTCATTCTGAAATTCGTGGGTTTCTGATATCAGAAAAATGTCAAATTTGTTTCGTCACAGACCGACCAGTTAGCCGTTAGGGGTTAGCCAGCCTGGCTCTTGAAAGACAACCAACATTCATGCTGGATCAGCAAAACTCAATAAGCTTCTAGGCTAGATTAACTCGCAGCATGAATACAGAGTCTAGTCTAGACAAAGGGGTGTATGAATGGTTTCAAAAGTAGGAAGGCACATTAAACCATCAGTCTAAAATAATTATCCCTCCAAAAAATGGGCAGACAAACAGAGAAATTTCTATTTCACTGGCAGCCAGCTCACGTCGTGGGTGATGGGACTGACACGGATATACACAGCTGGAACAGCTACACGGTGTGACATCTATTTAACACGGGTAAATGGATGTGATTGAAAAAAACCTGCACAGGCACACACTCACTTTATTTCCTGAACATTTCCACTGTCTTCCTTCATTCAGCCTGGACAGGATGCTCAAACAAACAGAGCAATTTTGTTACTCTGTACAGCAACTACAGCTGCTAAAATCACCTTACAAATAGCGTACTTATAGTGTGCTCCACATTAAGATGGGATGCAGGAGAAAATATTTTATCATTAAAACGATACGCGCTTCATCTTGCAGAGTCAGTGTTCTTGGTTCAATGCCATTTCAAAGCACATAAACCCAAGAAGAGACCAGCACAGCATTCAAACACTGAATTATACCCCAATCCTTAACATTTGCTTGCATCTCAGAGACAGTTATTTTCAAAAAAATACTACAAAGATGATGATTAAAACCTATAGTAGATCAGGACCCTGCATAAAATACATTTTATATGGACAATGACAAAACTCCAAAACATGTTACGTGTCCTAAGTACACACATCTTGACAACATCTCATTACCACACATCTTGATAACATCTCATTAACTGAAATATTTCCTTTACATTACAGTTCAAAAGTTTCAGGTCGCTTTTTTATGTTTTGAGTCTCTTATGCTCACCAAGGTTGTATTTATTTGATGAAAAATACAGTAATATTGTGAATGCTTTTCTATATTAATTTTAAAATGTAATTTATTCTTGTGATGACAAAGCTGAATTTTCAGTATCACATGATCCTTCAGAAATCATACTTACAGGTGCATCTCAAAAAATTAGAATATCGTGAAATACTTCATTTTTTGTAACTTTTTTCAAAAAGTGAAACATTCATACATATTTTAGATTCATTACATGTAAAGTAAAACATTTCAAAAGTTTTTTTTGTTTTAATTTTGATGATTAGAGCTTACAGCTCATGAAAGTCAAAATCCAGTATCTCAAAATATTAGAATATTTCCTAAGATTAATCAAAAAAAGGATTTGCAAAACAGAAAAGTTCAAGTTCTTTAAAGTATCTTCATTTATGCACTCATTCATTTATGGTTGGGGCTCCTTTAGCACAAATTCCAGCATCAGTGAGGTGTGGCATGGAAGCGAACAGCCTGTGGCACTGCTGAGGCACTATTGAGCCTTCAGCTCGTCTGTATTGTTGAATGGACTGTTTCTCATCTTTCTCTTGAAAATATCCCATAGATTCTCTATGGGGTTCAGGTCAGGCATATTGGCTGGCCAATCAAGCACAGTAATATGTTCAGCAAACCACTTGAAAGTGGTTTTGGCAGTGTGGGCAGGTGCTAAAGTCCTGCTGGAAAAGGAAATCAGCATCTCCATAAAGCTTGTCAGCAGATGGAAGCATAAAGTGCTCCAAAATCTCCTGGTAGACGGCTGCATTGACTTTGGACTTGATAAAACACAATGGACCAACACCAGCAGACGTCATGGCACCCCAAATCATCACTGACTTCGGAAACTTCACACTGGACTTCAAGCAGCTTGGATTCTGTGCCTCTCCAACCTTCCCCCAGACTCTGGGACCTTGATTTCCAAATAAAACACAAAATTTACTTTTATCTGAAAAGAGGACTTTGGACCACTGAACAACAGTCCAGTTCTTTTTCTCCTTAGCCCAGGTAAGATGCTTCTGATGTTGTTTCTGTTTCAGAAGTCTTTTCCTGAAGATGTCCTGAAGACGTCTGAGCGTGGTGACTCTTGATGCACTGACTCCAGCTTCAGTCCACTCCTTGTGAAGATCTCTCGTGTGTTTGAATCGGCTTTGCTTGACAGTATTCTCAAGCTTGCGGTCATCCCTGTTGCTTGTGCACCTTTTCCTACCCAATTTCTTCCTTCCAGTCAACTTTGCATTTAATATGCTTTGATACAGCACTCTGTGAACAGCCACCCCTTTCAGTAATGACCTTCTGTGACTTATCCTCTTTGTGGAGGGTGTCAGTGATTGTCTTCTGGATCATTGCCAAGTCAGCAGTCTTCTCCATTATTGTGGTATCAAAGAACAAGAGATAACCAGAATTTATACTGTAGGGATGGCTCAAATATGAATATTCTAATATTTTGAGATACTGGATTTTGACTTTCATGAGCTGTAAGCTCTAATCATCAAAATTAAAACAAAAAAAAACTTTTGAAATGTTTTACTTTACATGTAATGAATCTAAAATATATATGAAAGTTTCACTTTTTGAAATAAGTTTTTCATGATATTCAATTTTTTTGAGATGCACCTGTATATGCTGATTTGGTGCTCAAGAATCATTAATGTTTATTAACAACATCGGAAGCAGTTGTGCTGCATGAAAAAAAAAGTATAAAAAAAAGATTTTCAAACACCAGTGCATATGGAAATCTAGTAATAACCATGTCGATATTAGTTATTAGTTAATAAAGACTACTTCCATTCCACAGTTTCAAAGCAAGTCAGATCAGTTCAGAACTGACATATAAAAAACGCCTCTTAAACATATTTTACAAACAGTGAAGAGTTTGCAAACGGAAATAGACTTTAGTCAACAGAAATAACATCTGCAAAAGCATCTCCTGCTGCAGCCAAGCAGCCAATCAGCAGTCTCCTGCTAGTCCTTAGCTGGTTTAATGACTGTATTTTCACTGACAATCCAGCTCGTTTAACAAGACTGGGGCAACACTTATGCTGTACACTTTCATAAAGCAGCTATTCCTGAGAAAAATGAGCAGTGCTAGACAGCTTAATCTGAACTGTCACTGAGATTGTGGGGATTAGCAACTAAAACCACTGCCAGCTAATGAGGCTATTTCTCATAAAGTATATATATTAGTCGACCCAGCAGTGCTCCATTCTAAAATAGGGTACAAGTACAGCCACTATCTGCATACTTTAACAAATGACTTATGCACTGCCAGGAAGAACCACAGTCATAATGCCGCCCACATCTAAGGTAAGGATCATATGATTTCCTGAGCCACAACTATGACCTCAGAGTGCACAGCTGTAATAGATCACACAGATCTGGTTATGGACGTTATGTCCCATACTACGAGATGCTCCTCAGAGGATTACACCACATAGCCTTCCAGTAAACATGCCAGTCAGGAGTTACACACCTGGATAATCTGCTCTGTTGTATCCATTTAGTTCAGCATTAGGTAACTCCAAGAACATGCCGCACAAATAAAAGGCTATTTCCAAGCATTTAATTAATGCAGAGCTGTCCACATGTAATCGAATCCAGCTGGAGCTCTCATTACACTTTCAAAAAAAAAGTGCTCCACATTGAGAGGTGGGAGAAAGTGTAGGATGAGTAACCCTAAAGGAGCAGGACACCCAGGTTTGCTTTCCATTTTCCGTGCAGTTACACAACACTAGATCTCAGCTGGAATCCCACTGGTGTTGCCCTCACCAATAAACACACAACAAATCACCTTATATAAAGCTACAAGACATGAAGGAGGTAACATCTGGCTCCAAACTCCTCGTAGTCTTCAACATGAACTTGTCCTAATGGGCAGTGGGGATTTGTGTAAACAAAGTGTATTTTTAGGATTGTGAGTTTGAGAAGAACAGCAGAAGTGTCACATCCTCCACTTCTTTTTTATTAATGATGTTCCTTTTGGCCTTAAATTAACTCAAACAGTTAATCTGTCATCAAGTGTGTTTATCAAGTGTGTTAAAGCACCATTCGCTCATTTATGAAATAAAAACTCTTCTTTTATGATTTAACAATCCCTGCCATTTGATAAAGAAATCCATTCATACATACTCCATAACTCAGATGTTCTGTCAACACACAGCCCTGTGAAGGTTAAACGGATGGTCGACAAATATTAGCATCTCTACGTCAAGGCAAACTCCAACTTTAGAAGGACAGAGGGGGGCCAAGAAGGTAGTAAACTGAGCTGGAGAGTGAGAGACAGACAGAGAGACAGATAAAATTGGACACATGCTAAAACGCAACTCTACTCATCTTCATGAAGAAAAATACTACCAACATTTATTACAAGTGCTTTAAAGCCTGAAACTTCAATGCTTTTTAAGGCAAACAATGCTGTCAAAACCTGACAAATGTCTATGTACAAATAGGTGCCAAACACATGACATGCGATCCCAAAAACACATTGTGGGTACAATCACTTAGAAAGAATATCAGCATACTCATACGCGGTTAATACGGTTTTAAAAAACAATTCTCAAAAAATATTAGCACTAACATATGAAGCAGATTAAGCACAATCCATCCTATGTTTACTCTATCGATTCATCTGTCATTAAGGACAAGTGAGGTCCATTTAAAGAACTGTGTTGGCAAGCTGTATGTATGTATATATATATATACACATATATACACACACATATATATATATATATATATATTATATATATAAAATTTTACAACTATATAAATATAGCATAACTTGCATGTTTATAATACTTAAGATGAGCTGATGGTGTACCAACATAATCCAAGTGAGTGGAGATAGATAATTTCTGGTAAGTTATTAGTTTACTGAGTTCTATCACATGATTCTTTACAACTTCTCTAAAGTCTGTGCATGTTAAATGTACACTATATGGACGAAAGTATTGGGACACATCTCTTAATTACCGAATTCAGGTGTTTCAATCAGACCCATTGCCACAAGAGTATAAAATCAAGCACATAGCCATGCAGTTAGTATTTACAAACATTTGTGGAAAAAAATGGGTCATCCTTGTTAGATATTCCAATCCGTGGTCAACTGTACGCGGTATTATTGGAAGATGGAAGCCACATAAGACCACGTAAAGTGGTTGAGGTGCATGAGTCATGCTGATTCCATAGCTGAAGAATGCCTAACTTCCATTGGCATTAATATCAGCACAAAAACTGTGGAATGGGTCTGTTTTTTCAAGAGTTGGGCTAGGCCCCTTACTTTCAGTGAAGAGAAATCTCAATGCTTCAGTATACATTTTGGACAATGCAATGCATCCAACTTTTTGGGAATAGTTTGGGGAAGGTCCTTTTTTTATTCAAGCATGACTGTGCCCCAGTGCACAAAGCATGGGAGTCTGGTGTGGAAGAATTTGACTGGCCTGGACAGAGCCCTGACCTCAGCCCCATCAAATACCTTTGGGGTGAACTGGAAAAGAGATTTTGAGCCAGGGCTTCTCGCACCAACAACAGTGCCTGACCTCACAAACGCTCTACTAGATGAGAGGGCAAAGATTCCCACAGAAACACTCCAAAAACTTGTGGAAATCCTTGCCAAGAGAGTGGAAGCTGTTATAACTGCAAAGGATGGGGGTAACTCCATAATAATGTCTATGTATTTATAATGCAATGTTATTAAAGTCCTGGATGGTGTAACAGTCAGATGCCCCAATACTTTTGTCCATATAGTATATGTTTTAGGTCCCATAGACTCTTTAGTAAACATAAGAACAACACAAGGATAAACTATTTAAAAGTCACAAAAGTTCAGCTCCTACAACTAGGGATGCACTGACAAATTCTGGCTGATATGATAAGCTGATAATTATTTAAAATGACCTATTTCGTCTATTGAATAAAAACGATGATATTTTGTAAAGTCAGTGAGGTCCAAACAACATTGGACCCCTTTGACTTTCATTGTGTAGAAAATAAAAAAGATAATATAATAATTAATTTAAAAAAAAATAAAAGAAGAAAGAAGAAAGTAAGTCACACAGGTTGTAAGCAAATCATTACAAAATTTTCATTTTTCTGTGAACTTTCCCTATAGACAGTGGTATTTATGACAAAAAAATAAAAATCATAAAACAATAACACTTATTCGAAAATATCTCAATTTTAGATTTATTGTGTTATAATATAGCTCTTAAAAAATATAAATTGTAAATAAATAAATGTTGAAACCTGACATTTATCTGCATGTACAGACATATAGCTACAACTATTTGAGCAGCTTTTAGTCTCAGCTTTTAGAAGAAATGGCTACACCACAGTTCTAGTCTGTTCCAGTTACAATACAGGGAATCTGGGAATGTCAGATCTATGCAGCATACGCCACCCAGCCAGCTGCAGACTGGCTCAGAAAAGCCCCTCTCCATTCTCTGATTTCATGTAACCATATTGAGCCTCATGTCAGAGGGCAAAAAATATTCTGTATTCCCAAAAATACCCTGACAGAGAAAGCACTCTATTCAAAGTGACAGGACACATACAGAGTTTTAGCTTCAGAACTATTCGTTCATATGAGCACCTGAGACATGTCCTTTACCTAATACATTGTCCAACAATCCATCAGATCACTGTATTTCTCTTTCAACAGCCTTCCTTGATCACTCATCTACTGCTCCAGTGGAATGTGTTCATGTGAGAGAAGCCTGCTTGAACCCTCATAGCAGTTTGGACAGGAATTGTACCTGCCCTTTCTGGCAACCAACTCACAGTGAGCACAAGAGATCACAACGAGCCAGATAGCCATTCTGCTGAAGGGGAGGCAGCAATAGCAGAAGCTCCCAATATAACAGACTGACCTGGATCCTTTTTCAGCACAGAGAATGTGGGGGTAGAAACAGCCTCAGGCCTCCAGAGTCAAACTCAAACTGCAAGGCTCCAATAGGTGTTCTGTGTCTGACGGTATGGAGCCAAACGCCCTGCTTCACGGCTAAATATTTTTTATCATTTTGTTGAGTAAACACATTTGCATGTAACTGAAATATGCCTGTTATTTACCAGCTACAGTACTGTTTAAAAGTTTGGCATCTGTAAGATTTTTTAAATATTTTTCGAAGAAACCTTATGCTCACCAAGGCTGCATTTATTTGATCAAAAATACAGTAAAAACAGTAATATTGTGATATTAAAACAGTTTTCTATTTAATATATTTAAAAATTAAATTTATTACAGTGCTGGCAAAGCTGAAATTGCAATTCCAGGCTTCATGACCCTTCAGAAATCATTTTAATATGCTAATTTGCTGTTCAAGAAACATTTCTTATTATGTTGAAGTGTGCTGCTTAATATTTTTTTTTTTTTGATGATTTGTTGATGATTAGAAAGGTCAAATAATCAGCATTTATTTAAAATAGTTTTTTTTTATTGCAACATAAATGTCCGTTTTGATCATTTGCATGCATGCTGAATAAAAGCATATTTTTTTATTCTTGCTAAATTAGTATTAAAAATAAAAATTTAAAAAACATGTCTGAACGATAGTGTTTTTAACCAAAGTCAAAAGTAAAGAACTAAAATAATTTATGACAGCTAATACAAGGAACAGCTAAAATAGCTAGCAGCAAACCACCACAAGTTTGTCAATTGGTTCTGGTAAAATCAATTAGAGAATGAAACACGTGAAATGAGAAGTACATTGGTTATGCAACCTGTAATTAAAGGGATAGTCCACCCAAAAATAAAATTATCATCATTTACTCACCTTCATGGCTTTTTTCTTCTGTGGAGCATTTTTTTTCCCTCTATAGTCTCTATTCAAACACATGACATGCTTTTCTATTCACCCAAGTGAATGGGCTCCAAAATTGTGTTCTTCACAATTTCTTATTTTGTGTTCCACAGAAGAAACAAACTTACACAGGTTTGGAATGATATTAGGGCGAGTATTACAATTTTCATTTTTAGGTTTGCTGATAAAGCCGACTATATCTGCATACACAAATTTGAGTTTTAGGCAAAAATGTCTATTGTAATTGGTTCTTCTCACAGGTAACCAAGTTTCTAAATTTAGAGGTTTTTGGTGAGTTCAGCTCAACCAAACCAAACAAAGTTTTACTAAAACTTATGAAGTCAAACTAAACACTTAGCCCTTTTCACACAAGATGAAGGTGGAGATAGGAGTGAGTGTCAAAACAAGGAACGCAGAGTTCAGAAAGAGAGAATGATGACAGGTGTAGTGTTTTATCAGTTGCTGTTGGCAGTCATGCTCAGAACTCACTGGAGCTAAAGGATGTGACACCCACATACCCAACGACACTGCTAATTATAACCGCTGCATTTGAAGAGGAGTTGCAGTCAAACTTCCACCTCAACTTTCTGTGTGAAAATTAAGTAATTGTTCACTCAAAATTAAAGTACTGTCATCATTTACTCACTCTCATGTTGTTCCAAAACTGCATGTCTATATTGCTTCCATGCAACACTAATTGAGTTTAACAGAATATTCAAATGCTAAAAAAAAAAAAAAAAAAAAAAAAAAAAACATGGACAGGAGAACTTTCAGGGAATTAGCTGCGCTCTGTGCCAAAGACTTGTCACATAGACCAAAAAAAAAAAAAAAAAAATTGTGTCATTTTTGGAGCCTGACAGCCCCTGCTCATTCATTTAGTGCAAACATTCCGCTAAGCTTTCTTATTCTGTGTACAGTGTAAGAAAGAAAATCAAACAGGTTTGATATGACATCAGTGTTGATTTCGTCAACGAAGACGACGACGAAAAATATTCGTCAACGAACATTTTTTCTGTGACTAAAACGAGACGTTGACGAGCTAAAACTAATATCTGATGATAAAAACTATGACTTAAATTTATGCAGCGGCCTCGCTAACAAGACGACGGGACTAAAATGTATTTGAGGACTACCGGACATTCAAAATACATCCTATAGGCTAAGTTAACTGTCTTGTCTTTCAAAATGTACATCTCTGTCATTGGATAAGGGGCGTTTCCATATCTGGTCTCATATGACAGCCGCAGTGAACGGATAGGCTACCAAAACGCGAACTAGCGATCTGAAACAATGGCCTCAGCACCAGAAGGGTTAGGGATAGGGTGACCAGGCGTCCCGTTTTTCCTAGGAGTCACAATTCATTGTCGATTAACTTAAAGTTAGTGAAGGCGCGACAGGCGGACTCGCGCTGATAGAAGTGCTCTCTCTCGCGCACGCTCCACTTCTTCAGCCTCATACAGCGTGCGGTCAGTTTTCAGTGCTCAAATACTCACACAGCAGTCCAAATGTCTATCGTGTAGAGTCAGAATATCTCACGTAATTACAGTCGGTTATGGCTTAAGTGAGCATAAACAGGTGGGTGAAAACTGAATGTGTGTCAGTATTACATGCATACCTTCCGTCTTATCTGTGTCATCAATGTTAACCAACAAAAGATGTTAAATAAATGTATACTTGTTAAGTAAACCTACTGTATATGAAAAATGAGTTTAATGTGTATCTCTACCAAAAAATGAAAACTGATTCCAGTTTTTCCAAATTCAATCCTTGATTCAAATTTCTCACATGCTTAATTGATTTGGTCTAAAGAGAGAAGAATTAATGACTATTTTTGTTTGAATACTACATATAAAATAGCTACCACAATAAATGTTGGTAACTGCAGTTTGACTAAAAGTAATGACTAAAAGTTGACAAAAATGCAATGACTTTTCGTCGACTAAAACTAGACAAACTATGAAAGACTCAAATGACTAAAATGTGACTAAGACTATTAAGCATTTTCGTCTCAAGATAAAGACTAAGACTAAATCAAAAATGCCTGCCAAAATTAACACTGTATGACATGAGGGCCTGTAAAAGATCTAATCATAACATCATACATTTGTGTAATACTGTGGCATTCAGAATGCTAAGAATTTCAAATTTGGTGAAAAACTTTACATTGACTCAAAAAAGGTTTCTAGTAGTTCTATGGAATGTAGAATGTAAACTTTTGCACTTGTCCAGAATGGACAAATATATATAATTTTATTAAAAAAAATAATAATAATAAAATAATAATAATAATATATATATATATATATATATATATATATATATATTTCAGAGTCAAAGATGTAAAGATGTCCGCATCAAAAGAAATTTACAAAAATGATTTTATGTCCATAGAAAGCACATTAAATGTAAGTAAAGTGTCTACTTTTAAGGTTTTAAATATGTTTTTGGAGAATAAAATGTCAAAATTTGGTTGGAATAATGTTACATTATCATTCAGTGTAACACAATATTTATGTAAAAAAATCAAACAACTTGCTTATTTTGACTTGTACATATTAAACATATATAAAAAAATAAGGGAGCATATTAAATTTTATTGTGTTTTAAATGAGTAAAAAATTCTTACTGACAAACAGGCAAAACCTAGGATAGTGGCAAATTTTAAAAATGTAAAATTACAACTAATTAGTATCTGGGGTGAAAGTAATTAGTCTTTTAATATGTCGTAAATTGATTTTTGTTGTAAATATGCCTGACAAGACTGTTACACAATGACATTTTAGTGGGTGTCTTCTGTAAATCAGGGAAAAACGTATGATATTTATTTTGTGCTCAGACAAACAAAAACAAAATTGAATTAAACAGAAAACTTTTTAATTTTTTTGAGGAAAAACAACAATTAAAGCAGTGTTACACTTATTGTTTTTATGCTTAAACCCTTTTTCGTCTTTGACCCATATATATATATATATATATATATATAAATAAATAAATAAATCACAGTTTGGGGCCAGTAAGAATTTTTAAAGAAATTAATATTCTTTTATTCAACAATGATCCATTGTTTTGATCAAATGTAACAGTAAAAGACATTTATAATGTTACAGAAGATTTCTGTTTCAAGTAAGTGCTGTTCTTTTGAACTATTCATCAAAGAATTCTAAAAAAAGAAATCAAGTATATGGAGAATCCTAAAAATCAGTACCACAGTTCCCTCAAAAACATTAAGCAGCACAACTGTTTTCAGCATTGGCAACAATAAGAAATGCTTCTTGGGTGTCAAATCAGCATATTAGAATGATTTCTGAAGGATATGAAACTGAAGACTAAAAGTATATAACTGCTAAAAATTCAGCTTTGCATTACTACACTCATTTCAAATTGTAATAAAATTTTACAATATTACTTTTGAAAGGTACAAGTGTTTACAATAAGTGGCAATTAGCCATGAAAGACATTCTTCTAAAATCAAAGCAAACATGCACATTCATAAGCTTTATTGGCTGACACACAGCTCAGTCAGCATCAATATAATGAATGGTACGATTAGCAGACAGACCTCATTTCTCATGCAATATTGTTCAGAGAAGTAGCAGGCTTATCTGAACCCCAAGTGCCTGGCAAAAAACAAAACAAAAAGGACTTTTTATGATAAGGGACCATTCATAATTTAAAGAAAAGAGAACGAATAAATGGACTGTTTGAGGTTCCATTATAAAAGAGCATGCTTTACTCACCGGTCTCATATGACATATGTCTAATTCTCCCTAAAGAAGCCAACTGATCTATAGCATTAAGGGAACCCTTTTCTTTATTTACGGTCACATTTGGAGTGGAGAAAATTCACATTTACACTTGCTTTGTTTTGACCTTGCAAAAGAAAATGGTATTTTAATATGTGGGATATTGTTGGAGTGAAAACAGCGCCAAGTGATGAGTTGCTAGCAGCAAGTCAATGAGCTTGTTCACCTGTACAGTGTACACTCATGCTGATATCCAGGAATCTTGCCAATAAGGTATGACCCACGGGCAAGCTACCAATAAAAGTGACAGCTGTGATAAAAAGCAGCTGCAGTTTGTCAAAAGGACAGCAGACAGTACTCTACTTGATGCCTTTGCCTAAGCTACTGGATTCATCAGCATCAGCAGTCCATCAGCCCATAAACAGTAAGCAGACCTGTCTGTCTCCTTCATGTCACTGAATGATGTGAGATGAACTTAAGACTTTAAAAGCTACAGTGTTAATAAAAGGTAAAAGAACAAAAATAAAACACACAGTCCAATCTCAATGAGATATTACAAGCGCTTAGCGAGGAGGATGAGTTATACTGACTCATAAAGTTTCTTGACACTGACAAAAAAAATGAAGCTGAAGAGAAATGCCAATGCATTTCAGTGTACAGTAGCATATTTTCAGAAAAAGTTACAAAACAGATGATTAATCTACACAAAGAAGCTCTCATAAAAATCACACTTATATTAATGGAAATTAATGAAAGCAACTCATTGTCATAAGGCCATTTTTCAGTTTTTAAATTGGTGAGAGAATAACAAAGGATAAAAAACAAAAGTAACAATGTTGAGACATGTGGTAACACTATATGGGGTAAGTCGTCACAACGGAAATCTTCCAAAAAAAAAAAATTAATAGGATTTTCAGCTAAATTTAAGCAGTAAAAAGCATATCATGATATAAGTAGCAATCTTATTGGAGATATAAAATATACAAATATCAAACAATCTTTTCCTCAGTAAGAAACTGCAGTCACTACATGGTATGAAATCACAGCACTGAACAAGTATTGTTTAAACCCAACATACAAAACGAACATATTTGTGTAATCAAAACCTTTACTCCAAACCTAAGGTAACTCCCCTACTGCTTGATTTTGTTTTCAAAATCAACAAACAGGTTTAGGTTTAATAAACTTGAAACATAAGCAATTTACCAAGTAATGTAAGTAAAAAGGTGAGTAATGTAATCAAAGACAAACAAAACATCCGAAAAACAATGAAGAATCCGCAAGTATAAATTTCCAAAGCTCTGAGGGGATGTTTAAACGTGATGACACAGAGGGGTGTGGCGTCAGCATGGGCTCCATGTGTCTGGACCATCACAAAAGCATTTTATCTGTCTGCTGCGGCTGAATGTGGGTAGTTGTTTTAAGAGTGATTTAAAGGTTTAAACAATGTCAGAGTATTTTAATTTGCGAGGATGGAAAGGCTATAGAAATGCGGATTGAGAGAGAAATGCCTGTAAGCAATACATTCAATTAGGATTCAGTCATCGAGTTTGTTTATGGTTGCGATTTAAACACACTGCTAATGAATTCTTCTGAAGAAGCTCCCTTCTGCTCTAAAAAAGTAAAATATTAAATACCCCACTATTTATAAAACGTCCACTATTTTTAATTTTGAAATGAACTGATCAATGGCAAAGTTTTCATGCGCTGAATATGGCGGTTTCTAGTTGCAATCCACAAAAGTTAAGCATCTCATATTCAAATAAACAATGTCAGCCTTGCCAAGTTTGAAATCTCAAAAAAAAAAAATTTTTTTTACGTAACCATTTTTATTTCATCCATAGCCCCTTATGTCTCGTGAAAAACGAGAGCGAACACAAACCACCAAACAAGAACATTTCCCTTAATGCAAATATCAGTCATCATCCGTCTTTCTGCATTTCAGAGACAAACGTTTAAGTAGTTAAACTTACCAATTACAATGCAGATACCCACAATGTTTCCATCTATTAATGTGCGCGTGAATTAATTCTCCTCATTAGCAACTGGTGAAGCATGTGTATCATATCAGATGAGATAAAAGGACTCTATGCACGTCTCTGTCCAGCACACACTGCTTATTTCCACGCACCTCTAAATCCCAATCCATTCAACACTGCATGTGAGATAGGTCTTGCCGTATTAATACATAACACATTAAAACAAACAGCGATCGCGGATAGTTCTGTGCACAATTCGCCGAACACTGAAATCTGAGCACACTGGATCTTACCGGTGAGTTTGTTTACCGCAGTTTCATTGCAAGCTCGCAGCTGCTCGATGCACAGTAAACTACGGTCTTGTCCTACCTCTTTGGAGTAAATCCCTTCTCGATTTACGGAATTTACCGAGCCCAGCCGATTACTAAATGTGGGACTAGAGAGGAAATGCGTCATGCAGACCGGAATTCAGGGGAATGTAGTCCTGATGAGTAGTCGTCCTCCACTGTGTATTAGTCAGTTTTTTAAATGGTAAATTTGTATTACATTAATATATTTGAATATATAATAGGCTACAATATTTATTCACATAATTTACCAACCCATATTGATATAATAATTATATAATAATATAACATCCCCCCCCCATTGACCCATTGACATAGTGATTTCGGTACAAACTTTCTATCCCCTAACCCTACCCCTAAACTCAACACTTTCTATATTCTGTAATTTTTAAATTTCAATCAATCAATAATAACAGTTTTCCTCAACTGGAAAGAGAATTTTCAGATTTTCCGAAAAGTTTCAAATTTTACTTTTCTTTCTCTGGATATTTGGTCCCCATAAGATACACAATCAGAGGAAAAAAAAGTTACAAAAGTCAACTGGGGCAAAAAGGTATACTTTTGTACCTTATTTAGGCTACCCGTAAAATATACAAGTACCTTTAAGCTATAAACAGTACCTAAAGACAACATGTTAGTACCTAAATGGTACATATTGTACTTTTTCAAAGCGTACCGCCTCAGTGACAGATTTGGTACCTTTTTTCTGAGGAGTAGGGAACACACGTACTCCAAACACCATATATTTTTATAGATATAAACATTAGCTTGGCAACTTTAAAATTATTCTGTTCATCATTTTATTTCTAGATAACTATATTATTAGTTAAATTACAAGTACAATTTCAATTACCCACTTCCAGTATCACAGAGAAAATGAGAATGATAGAGCGAGAGAGAGAGAAAGGCTCTCTGTTTTTGAAGTGCAGTTGTAAATCGTCTTCCTGTTTTAGGGGATCTAGCCTCAAGCTTGACTGAAGTCATGGATTGTGTGGTCAGGCACCTGGAATGTATTATAGATGTGTTGACCCAACAAAACGCAAACACGGGTGAGCCCACAACAGCATTCCACAAATTCTATTGAGAACACCTCTGTCCTAAAAACTCCTCTCTATCACCCTCATGAAATATGTAGCTTTCACAGTGTATTTTGACAACAGTATTGCTATACCTTGTAAGCATTTCTTTTGATATTCATTGCTACAAAATGTACTTTGATTTTCAGATCATTAAACCACTAGCTTTTGTCTGTAAGTGCCTAAATGCTGCTCTCTATGGATTGAAGTGTGGTATTACAGCATGGTCAGGGTGTTTGTTTGTTGTTTGTTTTATTTTGATGTTACCATGGGTTCAAGATGAACAGCATCCTTCATGCTGTTATTCTACACCATTATATGGGCAAAAAGTCTGAAATTATGACTGGGCAGAAAACAGGTCTATGGCCCCATACGCCATAGTATGATAATAACTTAATTTTTGTATGATTATGACTTAATAGATGTAGTAGAAATGATAAACAAACCAAAACAAATTTTCCTCATATAGGGCAATAAAGTATATTCCATTCCATGCTAATGGAACTCTTTTGTAGGAAATGAGCTCATCAGGCAACTTCACCTTCGTGTACTTGACTTTGTTTAATGTATCTGTCAGAAATGGACCTAAATGAAAGTCCAAACCTGCTGAAACTAGTCAGCCCTTTACTTTATTGACATAGGTATTTTAGAACCAAAACTTAAAATAAGTTTCTCTGAAAATGTTCAAACTAAACTGGTTTAGTTTAGTATTGTTCAAACTTGACAGTAAAAGCTCTTAAAACCATTCACCCGTAGATGGGGCTGTTGCTCTCATCGTTTCCTTGAATAATTACCCGCCAGCTGTCATTTCCATAATAATGAACTTAGTGGTGGAGGAGAATAGGGTGGATTTGTTATTTGTCATTTAAAGCCCCATCCAGATTCTTTTCTTTATGATACACATTTGGCTAAAAATAACAACAGCACACAAACAAACTTACTTAACTTAGGCTACTTCATGCACTACTTGCAACATCCTGCATATTACCATTTTTTCTGGCAATAGGAATAGTTATTAAATTGTTTATTAATTTGATGATTAATTATTTAGGCTACATCTATTATAACAGTTTGTGGCTAAATTATATTTTGTCATTGAACATTCGTGCATGCAGTATGGATACTACACCAAGTCTGGAAGTCTGTCTACGGACAACAGCAGCTTACAGTATGTCTTTCAGTATCTGATTACAGGCTTGAGATTCTAGACAACATGTTTGGGTTTAAAACATTCAGCACAAAGACAAAAAAAGCCACGTGTTCAAACATCACAAGATCAGCTTGCAACCAGATTCCCTGGGGACCACGTGGGCCAATCTTTCTGAAGAGCTTGGAAACTTGTCCCTAAAGGAACCACAACCAGGGGACAAAGAGGAGAGTGTGATGGATGGATGTGAGGTGGGGAAAACGCATTTACAGTCACAGTCAGGCCCATCCATCTTTATTTCAGCTAACAAATTAACTGTGTCAATGTCAAAGTAATTCCTATTAATGCAACAGAAAATGGTTAATGATTAATACATTGCAGTAGCTGTTTCCAGATGATATATTTACATGTCGGTAAATTGTAGAATGTGGTTATCCTAAAGCGACAAATTAAAGTAAACAGTAATTTTATATCTTGCACATAAATAAATAAACGAATCTTCTCAAGTGGTCTCTCATTTGGTAAACAAATGGACATGCCACCTCAGTACACTTTCACTTTGCGATCCATGTTCGTGTATTAACTAGCCATCCTGTTTATAATACATTAATCGCAGCGACCCCTGATCCAGACCGTGTGAGTGGATCGACAAACGAGTCGATCTCTGTATACGCCTGTCATCCAGGGAGAGAAGTAACCTTATCAAATGCGTTTTGTGGCATTTTAACGTGTTATCTGCCACAGAGTCGCTGTCGTTCTCGACTCACCATGGTGTTCGAGTCTTTAGTCAGTGATCTCTTGAACAGGTTCATAGGAGATTATGTGGAAAACCTGGATAAGTCGCAGCTCAAGATTGGCATATGGGGAGGTATGTTAAGCGTTTATTCGTCAAAACTGCCCGTCTAGTGCAAAGAAACGCTTGTTTTCTGCTCTGGATTGTTGTCTGTTGCAAACCGTTCTGTATCGATATGCAGTGCAAGCTAGATGTAAATTTACTGCAGTGTCCATTAATGTCTCTCGTGCTGGATTGGTTTCTGTTCTGGACTGGCAGTCTGTCAAGTTGCTTGCCCCAAAGAATCGTTCGGAGGCGATGAAAACACCCATTATTTTTACTGTTTATTTTTACAGTTACTTTCATTATTTTTAGGGTTTCCTCCTTTATTGTGTAAAAGGATTTCAGTCATCATCATTGCTCAAGCCTGTTAATTTCCGTTTACATAAACATTATATGAGTTGTCTTATCGATAAGAGACAGACAATGGTTCTCAACCATTAGCTGAGCAGATGAATGTACAGTCAGTATTGCAAACACTACTGTGTTCTGTTTTGTTGAATTTGTGCTCAAGGAGAAGTGGACCACACCTTCATAGAGCATATTAATAATGATAAGTTTAATCATGTCATTAATTTTCCTGAAAATTTGAAGTGCCACACTTACTCTTTATGTCATACTGGGAATTCAGAGTGTTGCATTGTTGGAGCCATTAGGAACAGATTCTAAATGTCTCGGAAAAGTTACATTTCACATATGTTTGGAAAAACCTGGGTCACTATATTACTACAGATTTATCTTGACAGCCCCTATATGACCCATATCCCCTGTCAACACTAATGACTCCATTTTAGAGTTAAAGTATGTAAACAGTTGTACACTATATAAACTGTTTACATTACAAAATCATTGGTGGGGTCATACACAATCACTGATGGGAGCATGACCCTTTCATTCTCTTTGTGGTTGATATATTTTTAATGTTTGTAGGTTTATATGCAAATATGTGCTCAGTTAATGTTAGTGTATGCTTCAAAAGGAGTCATTTATCAAATTACTGTCATTCTGCTGTGTTGTTATAGTCACTTTACAGGATGTGTCAAGGCCGGAACAACTCCACAACTAGATTTTTTCAGATAAATTCCAAGCATAGTTTGAAGCCACGTTCATTAGAATCATAAGAAACATATAATGGCAAGAAAACAAAAATTCACCTCATCTGTTTTCTAAATGCATGTCATAGATCCTACTTTGAACAAATCATCTATTTATATGTTTCATTTTTTTTTTTTCACTTCGTAATTTTTGATCAAAATGTCATAATGTGCCATTGTCAGTGGATCTTCTACTGAAAATTGCAGACTTTTCTCTAGTGATGTATGCAGGACTTCTCCAAACCTGCATAAACCTCGCCTCTGCAAGCTCACAATCGTCTGCCTCAGTGTTTGAGTCCACATCTCAAAATTCAACCAACAGCCGACACATAGGACCAATTGATAATCTATTATACTTGGATTTACGCCACAATACAGAGTTAAAGATCTGTCACCACTTTCATTTAATTGCAAAAATGGGCAGCTATTGTTTAAAATGAGAGAAGGAGAGGAGCAAAGTGTTTTAGTATATTGAACAGTCAGCTTTCATAGGTGTGACAGACTCCACAGGGGTTTAGACAATCCTTGGCCAGATCAGCATGGGCGCCCTGTTATTTTGTCAGCATGCCATTTGATATGATGACATCTTTATCCCAGCATCAAATAGGCTGGTCTGGTTGACATTTATTTCTTTTCTGTGATGCCAATCCAATTATCGCCAATGTCAAAAGTGGCCAGTCATATCTGGATTGAATTATGTATTTCATAGTAGCATTTCTTAATCTTGACACTTTCAGAGTTATAAATGTTTATATAGATGCCCTTTGAGAGATAGACCACATAATAGATTCACAGTCTGCAATATACATTATGTAGCATGCATGATATAAAATGTACAATACAGTCATTTTTATCTTTTCTTTTTAGGAAATGTGGTGTTGGAAAATCTGAGGGTGAAAGAAAATGCTTTGGTAAGTATGTTTTGGAGTTTAATTACATTTTGTCTGTTATTTTAATATAGATTTGTATTGTTATTAACATGATGCCATTGCTGCCAAATGTAGAATATTGTAAAAAAAAAATAAAAAAAAAAATCACAGAACACACAAGCTAAAAGAACCATATTTATCTTTAGTAGAGAGAGTGTGTGTCTGTGTATCTAACATTGTGGTTAGTGGTAGAATCTAAAACATCTGCTGAATCAAGAGTGTGCTAACACAGTGAGATTTGCTGATGTTACCACATTTAAATCGTAATAACTAGAGTTTTACTATGTATATGTGCGCAAAATGGTATTTCTAATATTGTAATCTTGAAATCTGCGTTTCAAACCCATTTTGCCAATTTATTTTTGTTCTTTAGAGCGAATTTGATGTCCCTTTTAAAGTGAAGGCTGGTCAGATTGGTAAGTATCCAAATTTCACTTTATCAGGCAAATTACTGTATGCCGCAGGGAGCTGTAGCATGTGTAGTGTCATGAAAAAGTGTGAAATGTGTAGTTTTCTAATATTCTGGCTTGTGTGTTGATAACCTGTAACCAAGGAGACTGAAGTAGAAAAAAAGTTTCAGTGTTCAGTTTGATGAATTGCACTTCCTATTTTGTGCTGCTCTAGAGAGATTATGCTGACTGACTGAACTTTGCAGTAACAGTCAAATAGAAGTGATTTTATTTCACTGCCTGATGTTTGTTTGGAGAGTTCACACTCCAAATGTGCTGAGCAGTAGTAAAGCTTGTTGTAATAGGAATTTAAAAATAGTAAATATGAAGTTTGTGATCAATTTTTACAGTTCCTAATTTTTCCTCAATAGATCTGAAGTTGAGTTGAAGTAATTTGTTGCAAATGCTTCTATTCATGAATAATCATGTAAGAGCTGGAGGTTAAAAATATCATAAGATTAGGTAGGGTGTGGAAGCAATATGACACTGTTGTGAAACATTTTATGCCTCCTGGACTAGTTAAAATCCGTTTCAGTAAAGTTAAAGTATGCTGTTTCTGTAATTCAGCGACCATCACAGCACAGATGTTTTGTCAGTAAAAGGGAGCTTGTTGAAATCAGTTCATGTTATCACATGATCCAGTCAGATGACTTTAAACGTCTGCTGGACAGTGTGCCAAGATGTCAAGCAGTAAAAAGTAATTGGTTAACAAGGACGATATTGCTTGTCTGAGTAGCACTGTGAAATTCCTTCCATATTTTCTACATTTAACAAAACCTTCATTTAAAAAATAAATCTGATTGTGCTTGATCAAAAGATATCTAGCCATAAGTTACCCAATAAACCTTCATCTGTAATGCCACAAATTCCATTTTTCACATTTTTCTAAAAATTGATGATGCCTTTCCACAGTTTTCAAGTTTTTTTTTTTTTTTTTTTTTGTCTGCACTCATTATTCAACAAAACGACTTTTCCAACAAGTCTGTCTAATAAGTCTGGCTCTGATTCTGCCTAATAACCATGTTTGTATTGTACTTTACTAATGTGTGTCTTGCTTGTAACTGAGACACATGGAATAACATAATGCTAATGATTTCAGAGGATCTACATTTGTGTAATTCAAGCGCTTTTATCTTTCATATAGTCACACTGAATTGAAAATGTCTGCTCTTAAGGTAAACTGACTCTGAAGATCCCTTGGAAAAACCTGTACAATGAAGCAGTGGTGGCTACATTAGATGGATTATACCTTCTGGTGGTTCCCGGTGCAAGTAAGTGCTTAAAGCTTTTTTGGTTTATCTTATAATGTTCCCTTAATGCAACATGTTTCTTAATGTGGAAGTTTAAATTGTTTTTATATCTAGCTTGAAGCACTATTCTATTTATTTCATGGCACTTTACTGCAGTAATTTGCCTTCAGAATGCTTTCATTTATTTTTATAGCATCTCTCCTTGTAAATAAATCATGCAATTAATTTCTAACCTAGATGGATTCCTGCCTCTTAACTGAGGGGTGTGTAGTGTCTTGCATTATAGGCCTACAACGTTTCACTGAACAGAAAACTGAATTATCAGTCACAAAATATTGTATACTACTTATTGTATACTAACAATGCTTTAGTTAATTACTGTTCTAAAAGTATAACGTAAAAAAACAGTCAGTAACACTTGCATCATTATCATCTTAGACCCATTTGAAAGCTATGTGAGGATGTTATTTTTTGCCAAGTGTAGCAGCAATTAAAAATATATTGAATAACTACATTTCTTTGATACAGTATATATCTTCTGTATCACTTGGGCTGCTTCAACTGACATTGTCTTTTACATGTTGCAGCTGAGTCTAAGTTATTTTCCTCACCTTACAATGGTAAGCCAGGTATAGAAGGTGGGTAGCAGGGTGGTGGCTTGGGACCCGGACCGTTAAGCTGCTCTTGTGTGTATCTGAATCTTTGATTATTATGGCAAACTTTATTTGTACCTATGGTTACAATGTTGAATCACACAAATACAAGTGTTTATTTGGAGAGCTGTTGATAGCATGTGTTGACAGTGTATCAATCAAGAGTTTTGGGAGTGTTTGTTCAAATTCGGCATTGATCTTGGTAACTTTTTTCCATTTTTCTTTTGGGATCTGCTTTATCTTGTAGACTGATCAGTTCTGTATAATGCATGTTCTGTAAGTAAAATGCAGTAAAATGATTTTTCATTTTTTAAGCATGAAAGTCTGCTACTTTCTGTCTGTCTCTTGGAATGAAGACAGTCAGCTTCTACCTGCCAATCAAAAGTTGTTGCTTTTTTGAGATATACACAAGCTTTTATCTTTCAACATTGCTAAAAGATGTGCTGTAAAGTGTGATTGCCTCAGATTTGATGTAATGCATCCAGTTTAGTGCAATGTCCTGTAAATTCACTATTATTGTCCATAATACTGTAAATAGGTACATAATCTTTAAATATTTCTATTCTGATTCTGATTAATGTTTTTATCCTTTAATATTATTTTTATGCCTCTTGTTGTTGTATTTATATGTGTGCACTGAAAGCTTCAATACCAAGAAAAATTCCTTGTGTGCAGGCACACTTGCCAATAAAGCTCTTTCTGATTCTTATGAATAGACTGTATATCTAATGGATTGAATTGCCTCAGGAACTCCAAAGACCCTTTTGGTCTCTATAGACCAAAAATAACAAGTGGCAATTTATTTATATGACATTGTTTGTTTGGTCTACTTCATAACTGTCTCTTTTATTAGTCTGGTGAAGAGAGATAAACAGTGGCAGCATATACAATAGCAGGCATTATGGTTTTTGTTTCTCACATGGATTGGTCTGAACCGGTCCTTCCTGATAGAGCTTCAACAGTGGATTTCAAATCGGAGGACAAAGCCACAATGAAAATCTTAAGTCTGCTTGAATGAGCAGCATAAGACTCTAGCTACTTCTAAGCCACAGTGCAATGGTCATTGTAAGAGATGGTCGTTGTAAGTTACTTCTGTTTCTGTTATTACATGGTTGACTGAGCTCCCAGTGTGTGAATGTTTGGTTTTCCACTGTACATTTATGCGTATGACAAAGACAATTTTAGGTGGCAGTAGTGAAAACAGATTAGTAATAAATTAAAGACTTCTGAGGTGTTAGTGATACAAATGGTGTCTTTGATGTTTGTTTGCCTCTAACTGCATGTGTATTGTGTGTTTAAAGCGATTAAGTATGATCCAGTTAAAGAAGAGCGTTACCAGCAGGAGGCCAAACAGAAAGAGCTTCAGCGCATTGAGGAAACCCTGCAGCTGGTTGCACGCAGAGGTGAGGAACCCCTTTTCTGTTTGTATGCACAGGACGTAATAATTTCTTGACCTAGTACAGAGTCAATTTTTGCATTCAAATTTGCCAGTTCTCTTTTTATGCTCGCTGTACAATTCATATGCAGTTATTGAAAATATAACTATTAACGGATGTTCATCATTTCATTTAATCCAATCCATTCATACCATAATCAGCCTGTTTAAACTTCATTCATCATTCATTCCTCCATTTATTTGAGTTTGCACATTTAAATCTGCATTGTATCAGTTTATTGCCTCAGCCGATGTTGAATATTTAATTGTTTTTGTCCTGTTTTAAGATTTAGCTCATCTTCTAGTCTAATGTAAAAGGATAGCAATATAATATGGCAAACATTTAAACCTTTAAGCGCACTTTCTCTTTAAGAGGGCATGTGAATTGAGTTGCTGTGTGCATGTAACAATATTCAAGTTGTGTGAAAAAAACAAAGAAACTTTGTTTCAGACCACACAAGCTGTGTTGTAGTTTTTCAGGGACTGTTTAACCAGCATCCAAGAAGTCCTTGTTATTCGGAGCACTTCTTCCTAATTGAAACTGTGTTTTTTTTTTTTCTATAGCAGATTCCATAATAAATATTTATCCATCTTTTATACCGAACATTATATTGTTATGATGTTCAAATAAAACTATTTACAGTACTGTTCAAAAGTTTGGGATCTTTCTTTCTTTCTTTTTTTTTTTTGGAAAGAAATGATTACTTTTAATCAGCAACAATTGATCAAAAACATTAAATTGATCAAAAGTGACAGTAAAGACATTTGTAATGTTACCAAAAAAATGTTTTCCTAATAAATGCTGTTCTTTTAAACGTTCAATTCAGCAAAAGATCCTAAAAAATGTCTTGATTTTCAAAAAAATAAATAAAACATCAGTTTTCAACATAACAATAATTTTAAAGTTTCTTAAACATCAAATCAGCATATTAGCATGATTTCTGAAGGATCATGTGGCACTGAAGACTGGAGTAATGGCTGCTGAAAATTCAGCTTTGCCATCACAGGAATAAATTACATCTTAAAAAATGTTAAATTAGAAAACTGTTGTTCTAAATTGTAATATTTCACAATAATACTGTTTTTACTATTTTTTTAAATGGATTTATTATATCACCCATTTATCTGTCAATGGCCACAGTATGAAAATAATTTCAGAACATCAATTTAAATATTGGTGCATCCCTTCATTAATTCCTATGTTCATTCATGTATCAACCCACCCATCCATCCACACACCAAACCATCCATCCATCTATCCATCCATACATTCAGATCTTTATCCCTAACAGCTATGTGTGTTTGCTTTGTGCTGCATCTGATGGACGGCAGGCTCTCAGGCTGGAGAGTTTGTGTTTAATCTGGAGAGTTATGTGTATAAGAATCCACCACTGGGTATGTACAGACCCATTCCTATAGCAGGCTAGTCATACGCCCTTCTCAAAGAGACTTTTTTTTATTTGAGAGTGTGCATTGTGGGTGTATATGTGTAGACATTTTTTTTCTTCCTCACTATTTGGTGTGCTTGGGTGCAGTTTTATGTTTGTTTAGTCCAATTGCGTGTTTATTGCTGCGCTATGGTTCTTTTCTAGCTCACCAACTTTTCTCTCTCTCCCAATGCTGCGCTCGGTAAGACAAAGGACGTAAGCTTAAAAAGCGTAAAAAACCCTTTAGGAGATCTAAAAAGTATGAACATAAAGCAGGTGGGTGGCCCAGGCTGACTGTGATCGACTGTAATCGTGGCAAATATGAGCAAATATTTCAGTAGCTTTATTCTGTTTGTTGAACTAAACATGTTTGCATAAGTGTTAGATTGTTTAAAGGGGTAGTTCACTTTGAAATTAAAATTTGATATCTATCAGCTGACCCCAAGGGCATCCAAGATGTAGGTGTCTTTTTTTCTTCAGTAGATCCAATTTTGATATTTTTAGGTCAAACCGTACTAGTCTGTCAGTCATATAATGGCAGGTATAGGTCAATGTCTCTATAAGAGGGAAAAAGAACATGCACAGAGAAATCCAAATTAAACAATTCCCCATCATAACTACACATTGATGCCCTAAGACACGAAACGAGCGGTTTATGTGAGAAAACGAACAGTATTTATATCGTTTTTTACCTCTTGTACACAACCATGTCCAAGTGATCTGAGTGCGCGCACGCATCCGGTGTGTGACGTGTTTATCCTGAGTGCGCGCGCACTGGCCTAGTCTGCGCAAGCGCCGGAAAGCGCCGGAAGTGATCTCTCTGGCGTGTATACGTTACTCATTGTTTACACAGAGATTTCGAAGTGTTACCTTTCACTGTGAAGATCTAAACATATTTAGACGTACAGGACATCGCAATGGAAGACGATTTTGACGTCTTACCTACAATCTCTGTTCTGTGTAAACAATGAGTGACGTATACGCGCGAGAGATCACTTCCGGCGCTTTCCGGCGCTTGCGCAGACTAAGCCAGAGCGCGCGCACACACGTCACACACCGGATGCGTGCGCGCACTCAGATCACTTGGACATGGTTGTGTACAAGAGGTAAAAAACGATATAAATACTGTTCGTTTTCTCACACAAACCGCTCGTTTCGTGTCTTAGGCCATCAATGTGTAGTTACGATGGGGAATTGTTTAATTTGGACTTCTCTGTGCATGTTCTTTTTCCCCCTTATAGAGACAGTGACCTATACCTGCCATTATATGACTGCCAAACTAGAACTGTTTGACCTAAAAATATCAAAATTGGATCTACTGAAGAAAAAAAGACACCTACATCTTGGATGCCCTTGGGGTAAGCTGATAGATATCAAATTTTAATTTCAAGGTGAACTATCCCTTTAAGGCATTAGAATGACAAATGGGATGGAGTTACGATAACCCCTTTGTATTTTACTAAATTATTTTTAATTTCAGAGAAGCCCCAGGAAGAAAAGAAGGACACATTTGCTGAGAAACTGGCTACACAAGTTATCAAAAACCTCCAGGTCAAAATCACCAGCATTCACATCAGATATGAGGATGATGTAAGTGTTGTCTCTCCATAAAGTTCAGCTCTTGAGTTATGTGTATTTTTAAATCTATACATTGCATATTAATGAAGATTTGTGTAATTAGAGGGTATATTTTCATTTTCCATCGTGCTTCAGGTGTCAGATCCTCAGAGACCTCTTGCTATGGGCATGACTCTTTCAGAACTCAGTCTACAGGTGCTCTTTCAAAACTTTTATAAATGTCACAAAATGAAGATCATTTGCAATTACAATTAATATGAAATGAGCAGTTCTTGCATGCTCTGGTCTTTCAGTACGTCCTCAGTTTTTCTCTCTTATAGACAGCAGATGAAAACTGGAAGCCTTGCATTCTGAATGAAGCAGCCAAGATCATCTACAAGGTACGCCACCAGAGTATATGTCTTATTTTCTATAATAATAATAACAAGATCTCATCGTACAACTGTGGTTGTGAGTCTAACATGTTTGTCTGTTTGTATCCTCTACATAAGCTGGGCCGCCTGGAGTGTTTTTGTGCCTATTGGAACGTGAATAGCCCAATCTTCTACAGAGGCTCATGGGAGGAAATAGTGGTAATGTGCCTTTTTTTTCTCTAACAGCCAAGCTCTATAGTGGCATTTAATTAGGATTTTCATAGTATTGAAGACTACTATGTTGTCCTCAGGCATTGTAAATGGTGCAAAATAATAAAAAGTTTATAAATTGATCTGTCATCATTTACTCACTCTCATGTTGTTTCAAACCAATAAGACTTTTGTTCATCTTTGACACAAATGAAGTGATTTTTAATGAAAGATATCTGTGCCTCTGTTTAAGGTCCATTACACCAAAAATATAATGATGCTTCATGAAGTTCATAAAGGCATTGTAAAAGTAATCTATAGGAATCGAGTGGTTTAATCCAAGTCTTCTGAAGAGACACAATCGCTTTATATGATGAACAGATTTCATTTAGGCTTTTATTCACATATAAACATTCATCAACGCTTATAAGAGCACATCAGATACGGTAAATGTAAGCTCACTCACACTTGCTTGATGCACAGTAATCAATGAGGTTTGTTCTTGTGTGTCACACAAGCATATCTGAGCTCATGCAAGAACAATGAGGTATGTTCTCGTATGATTGAGCTTCCATTGACCATATTTGATGTGCTCAATGAATGTGTGCTGATCAGTGCTTATATGTGAAACAAACATATACCAGTTTTCATTAAAAATATCTTCATTTGTGTTTTGAAGATGAATGAAAATCTTGGAACAACATGATTGATGACAGAAATATCATTTTTGGATGAACTCACGCTTTCATTTAGAAGAAGCACAAGAAGGAAGTATAAATTGCATTTTTCATCTTGTTATACCCCGAAGATGCAAGGAAACAACCCACCTGCTTCTATTTGTGTGTTAATGTGTACAGACAAAGTGTGGGAAGATCTGAAGGTGCTTACAGACAACCAGTACAAAATGTTCTTTAGTCAGTGAAGGTGTATTTTGAAAAGCTTGCAAGTTAATTGGTTAGCAGTTACATTGCAATTACTGTAGGTACTAGAAAGAAACAGATGATAAAACCAATAATAAAAGTTGATAAGTCACATAATAAAAGTTCATATGTATTTAATATTTTATAGCTTGATCACTATTCGTTTTTGCTCATATCAGGAACTGATATAGTTTATTGTAAACAGCTATACTGAAAATCTTTGATCTTGCTGACGTAAACTCAGCAGCTGAAAGCTGTAACGGTTAATCTGTCAGTCTGAAGACTCATAAGCCGGAGGCATCTGGGTAAACATTTGACTTATCTCTTATTAAGGCTTGTGACATCCAAGTAAGACAGTAATGGTTGAGTTTGCTTGGCTCCTAGCACTTTTTTATCTTTTAATCTTTCATACTTTTAATCTCTCTATATATATCTGTTAATCTTTCTTAGTCTTCCAAAGAAGCAAAAGAACTTGCTCTGAGTGGTTTTTGCAGTCAACAGACATACTGTAACTAACTCTGTTCTGCACATGCTCTCTATCTACTGTATCTTTCCAGGCGCTATTAAAACCCCTACTTTATTAAATAAACATCCAGACTGTGATCTGGATTCTGGCCCATCTTTTATATCTTAAACGAGTCTGCTTTGAGGATAAATGGTATAGGTATATTTATGGTTGAGCAAGATGTAGAAGTATTTGTGTCTTAAAATGTGCTTGAAACTGGCTTCAATACCTTGCAGATTGCATCTGGTTAGCTAAGCCAAATGGTGTATAGCACCATGACTGTGGTTTCTGATGCACATCCCTGTGTGTTTGAGGGGGTGGTCTGTATAATCTGTGTGGGGGATTTTATTCTTACTGGTCAAGAGGATTTTACCCCAATCTTTGGAGTTGATGTTGCTCTAGTGTTGCTGTGATTAAAACAAATGGGAACATACTAGATACTGAGAAATTAAAATTTAGAAATAAAGTTTTCAGTTCAGCTTTTCTTGCAATGAAAATAAAGGAAATGAAAAAAAGAAAACTCTCAGACTTTTCAACATCACTGTGTATGTATTTACATTTTAAAATATTAAAAATATATCTCAAAATCACTTTTTTTGTGTTTGTAGGACAAGCTGAAAGTGGGAATCAGCACAAAAAATGAGGAACTGCAAGGCTATCAGTACAGTATGTATTTTCTTATGCACAGAAAGATCATGGCTATATTTATTATCATCTGGCCTGGAGCTGTTTAGTATAGCTTTGTTAGTATGTTTTGGTGTCGTGCTCAACTGAAGAGGTACTAAAAGAATAGAAAGAATAGACATGACAAAAAGGAAAAACATGGATGTTGAAAGCCTTAGGAGAAGTAAATATTAAATTGTAAATAGTAAAAAAGTAAAAATGATGTATCATTTTTGGCTGTTGCAAACCCTGTATATGTGTGTGTTACCTGTCACAGCTTCATTTTCAAGTGCTATTTAAACAGGCTATGTGATCTCAATTGGCACACATGACACACCTCCTTATAGCACACAAACTCCAGTAATCACAGTGGGTACTCTTTCTACTACAGCTCCATATTTACATGTACTAGTTAAACCACAAATGTCAGTAGTGCCAATACAGTAATGTTTAACATGCATATGAATGCACTGAACTTTTGTCAATTAGATATAATGAAATGACCTAAAATTGATTTATGACCAATTTAGGTTTGGCATTACAAATCATGGCACCCATCATGATGAACTGATTTGTTTCTTTATCCAGTTTTCAAACCCATATTTGCTTCTGCAAGGATGTGCATCAACCCAAATGCTGAAGTTGAGCTAAAATCACCCAAAGCAAACCTCCACCTTGAGGTTCAGAATATCGCAATTGAGATGACCAAGCCACAGGTACAACAATATGGCCACCATCATGTGTCTTAAGCATAAACTACCATTCAAACGTTTGGGGTTAGTAAGATTTTTGTGTTTTTCTAGTACCTGTCTATGGTGGATCTGTTGGAGTCTATAGACTGCATGGTGAAGAATGGCCCCTACAGAAAGTTTAGGCCTGATGTTCCAGTCCACAGAAACGCTAGGCAATGGTAAGTGCATTATGTGTTCATATGGTAATATTTCATGTGGCTAATTGATTGGAGGTTGGTGTTTCTAACATGGCCCTTTTTCAGGTGGAAATACAGCATCAGCAGTATCCTAGAAGTGCATATCAGGCACTTTAACCAGATGTGGGACTGGAACAACATCAAGAAGCACAGGCACACACTTAAGGCTTACAAAGCTGCATACAAAATCAAACTCACACAGGGTAAAGTCCGAGAAGACACAGAGAAACAGATCCAGGTATTAACTATAGATGAATAGTTTATCCAGATAACATCAATGCATTTAAAAATCATTGGGCTATAAAGTTTTGCACAACTTTGCACAACAAAGAAACAAAATGCTAAGAAAGTCTGAGTTCCAGTTCATGTTTCAGCCATTTTTAAAGGGATAGTTCACCCAAAAATGAAAATTCAGTCATTAATTACTCACCCTCATGTTGTTCCAACCCCGTAAGACCTTCATTCATCTTCAAAACACAAATGAAGATATTTTTGATGAAATCCGAAGGCTTTCTGACCCTGCATAGACAGCAACGCAACTACCACGTTCAACGCCCCGAAAGGCAGTAAGGACATCGTTAAAATAGTCCATGTGACATCAGTGGTTCAACCTTAATTTTGTGAATCTACAAGAATATTTCTTGTGCACAAAAGAAAAAAAAATCTTGTAGCTTCATAAAATTAAGGTTGAACCACTGATGTTTCTGGGCCTAGCTGCGTTGCTGTCTATGCAGGGCCAGAAAGCTCTCAGATTTGATAAAAAATATCTTAATTTGTGTTCTGAAGATGAACAAAGGTCTTACAGGTTTGGAACGATTTGAGGGTGAGTGATTTGACAGAATTTTCATTTTTAGCTGAAATATCTCTTTCAATTGTTATGCTGAAACAATTTATAATGATTTTTAAAAATGTATTACATATACTATTTTAAAATAATTATTAGCTTTTCCTAGATTATTCTTAAATATTTTTTACTATTTGCTTTACATTTATTAATTGCGTTTCTTTCAGGAGCTGGAGAAAGTTCTGGATGTGTTCAACATTGTATTGGCCAGACAGCAGGTTCAGATGGAGGTATGACAACATTTATCAAAACAGAAACCTACTGGTGTTTTTATATGTATATTCCGGTCTAGTAAGTTGACTTTGTCTCTCCACAGGTGATTCGGTCAGGACAGAAGCTGGTTGCTAAAAAGGCTGCCACTCAGAAACAAAGTGGAGGAGGCTTCTTCAGCAACTTTTTTGGCAAGAAGGAAGGGAAGAAGAAAGAGGAAGAGGAGGATAAAGAGCCTGAGAGTGAGTGTATTATCGCTAATATAATTGCTAAGCTGTGAATAAATGCAATTTTTTAAATGTACATCCATGTACTCAATTTATACAGGTATTGATTCCATCATGACTCCTGAAGAGAAAACGAAACTCTACACAGCCATTGGCTACAGCGGGAGCTCTCATAACCTTGCCTTACCAAAACATGTGAGTGGAAAATACTCTGTACTAGTACCTTGTAATGTCATGGTCACATTACTGTTGTTCTGCGAATTTTCAAGATAAATGAATGACCACAAAATTTTGCTAATGAGACCACGCCTTAACAGAACATGTTTCACATTGACAAAAAATGTGTAAAATACTACATATCCTCCTTATCCTGGACATATACTGACATGTTTATGTATATTTGTGCTTATGTGCAGTATGTAGCTATTATCGTCAACTTTAAACTGTTGAGCACCTCAGTAACATTCAGAGAAGAGCCTGGCGTTCCAGAGATCCTCAAAGTTCAAATGATTAACCTCAGTACATCCATCTCACAGAGACCAGGAGCACAGGCCATCAGGTATGTACAATATTACAGATACATACAGGGCAACCCTTAGCATTGGCCAACAGATATATATATAGGGCCATATGTAAAGTATAGGCTTCAGTCGTGGAAATGTGTGTGTTGTGTAGGGTGGAGGCTAAGCTAGAGCAGTGGTACGTGACTGGTCTGCAGCAACAGGGGGAGGTGCCGTCTCTCATAGCGTCAGTCGGAGACTCTGACTCCTCTCTGCTCAGCGTGCTCTTTGAGCTCAATCCAGAAGACAGCACCGCTGACCAGCTCCTCAGAGTCCACTCACAGCCTGTAGAGATCATCTATGACGCTGTAAGAGACACACAAACATTGTAGTTTCCCTTGATTTCAGAGAGAGCCATTGCAGTTTTGGACTAAGTGGATTTTGAGTGCAGCATATTTTATTTTATTTTATTAAATTTAGTCGCACAGTTGTTGTAGGTTGTGAAGTTTTTGCATAAAATTCTTGACAGAAATTACATTGATATGCCTACATTTGGTTAGTTCAAGGGATGGCAATGCGGCTCTTTCATCCCTCTGCGGTGGCTCCCTGTAGCATAGGTGTACAATACACGGGGGAGTTGTCTCCCTGATTTTTAATAAAACCTAAACTCTTCCCCTGTACTTTTTCACGGTCAAGTGTGTTAAAGTAGAGGTTTTCAAGGGCCAATGTGAATAAATCTAGATTTAAATTAAAAGAGAAAAGATAGTCACGATGTGAACATCACGGAGCGCTGAACACTCTCATGTGCTGTATGTTTCATTCATACTCAAAGCCGGAGGGAGCTCTCGCGCAGAATGTTCAAAACGGACTCATATGAGAAGTAATAATAGCTTTTGACGTGCTAGTAAATCCCTAATATAGACAAAGGCATCCTGCTATAGCTAAGCTGAATAACAAGCATAAACCTTAACTGATGAAACATGAAGACGATATGGTTTATGTGTGTTTTTCAAGTCTTCTCCAGGTAGGGCTGGGCGATATATCTCATGCGATATGCATGTGCATCTCATCAGTAAAGCCGGTTCCTTGATTAGCGGTAAATCCCCATCACCTGTTTTCAAATGGAGCGGCGTTTAATACACGGAGCCGTAGTTCACTGACAAGCTACGCAATATCGCGTTCATTATCGAAGGCGATTCATCTGCAATAATGAAAGCGATATTGCGTAGCTTCTCAGTGATCTACGGCTCCGTGTATTAAACGCTGCTCCATTTGAAAACAGGTGATGGAGATTTACCGCTAATCAAGGAACCGGCTTTACTGACGAGATGCGCATGCATATCGCATGAGATATATCGCCCAGCCCTATCTCCAGGTAATAAATATGAATGATACAGTGATAATTGACTGAGGTGAGAGACTTAATTACAGTATAGAAGCTATAAAATATATTTTCTGCCTTATTCTGTGATAAAAATGGAAAAAGTGTTTGTAGTATACTGATTATACATTTCATAAAATTATCATTAGTAAAATATATATCAAAAATATTATAGAAGACAAATTATTGGTTATTGTCTAGCAGTGTATTTTATTTCTTAGCCAATTAAAAGTAAGGGATAAGAAAACTTTAGCTACATGCCGTATTATCTTTATTTGGGGATCAAATATTTTGTGGCTCCACGTGAATTTTATTCGGTGGGAAAGGGGCCAAAATGGCTCTTTAGACGTTGAAGGTTGCAGACCCCTGGGTTAGTTCAATCAAGTTGCATCTTCTGCAGATAACATCAAACTGACAATCCATATAATAATATAACTATATCATATAATATATGTTTATATACAAAATATAATATAATAATCTATTTACCTAATTATAAGTAATAAGTAATGTTAATACAGTGAATAATTAGATGATTGGACTAAATATGGTATATCTATATAAATATGTATTTATTTTATTTCATGTGTTTGTGCTTAATATAAAAAAAACAACTGTTACAACAAAAATAGACTAAATATAATGCATTTATTCATATAATTATATATATAGTTTGTTCTTAATTTAATACATTATAATAATACAAGTAATATATATTTTTTATTTAATATCAAATATTCAATATATAAATATTTAGACACTTAGACTACAAAATATTTCATGTAGTGTTCATTTGTCTGTTTTGTAGCTGACTGTCATCAGCTTCACAGAATTCTTTAAGACGGGAAAAGGAGTTGATCTGGAGGTCATCACCTCAGCAACACTCAGCAAACTTGAGGAGATCAAAGAGAAGACAGCCACTGGTAACCCTCTCCACATTTCCCATCATCCCCACAGAAACACATTGAGAAAGAGTATGTGAGTAGTCATCTTTAACACTCCCCCTTTGTCTTTATCTGAACCCAGGCTTGTCTCACATTATTGAGACACGTAAGGTGCTGGACTTAAGGATTGATCTAAAACCCTCCTACCTGCTGCTGCCCAAATCTGGATTCTATGATAGCAAATCAGACCTCATGATCGTTGATTTCGGTTACCTGCAGGTGAGGGAGGGAAGTAAAAGCATATTTAAGAGAGAACTGTTTCTGTCAATAATGTCTGACTGTAAATATATGCATGTGCATGTAGCTGAACAGCGTAGACCAGGGCAGCCATCAGCAGGTATCTGCCAGTTTCTCATCTCTGGAGGAAATCATGGATAGAGCATATGAAAGATATTCCTTGGAGCTCCGCAGTGTTCAGATACTCTACAGCAAATCAGGTAAACACAGTGCAACACAGGGAAGAAACTAAACTGTCTGCACAAACATTTTTTAACGGTGGCTCTTTTTGAAGGAGAGAAATGGAAAAATGCTCGTGTTAAAGGCTTCACCCATCAGCACATCCTGCAGCCGATGGACGTCACACTTCAATTTGCTAAATGTATGGTGGACAAAGATTCCCGTATGCCCAGGTTAGCATTCGCTCTCTGTCGCGTCTCTCTCTTAATCCTCATACATGCACTAAGGTCTGTTCATTTCCAGGTTCAAAGTATCAGGGGAGCTGCCTTTACTTCATGTGAAGATTTCTGATCAGAAGATCCAGGGTGTTCTGGAGCTGGTGGACAGTATTCCTCTCCCTCAGACTACCTCAAGCCCTCCTAGCACCCCCACAGAAAAGGTAGAAAGAAACACAGTCTCTCTGTATGGCTGCTGTGTTGCTTCCTCTCATACTTAATAAGTCATGACTCATGAATAGTAGTTTCCTGGTAGGACGCCACAGGTATTTGATACTATTGACATTGCTGTTGTTTTTTTGAAAGCCATGAATATTTCAAGCCTGTAAAACTAATCGCAGTGTACTTACTGCTTTCATAGTCATGTGCTAAGTCTGAAGTGCTGCTTGCTTTTATATTTAGTTCCTGAAGTTGTTCTGTGAGCGTGACAGTGCAGCTTCAGTCTCCACAGATTACACAACTCAGGAAAGACATTATCCACAATCAGCATCACTGTCTCTCCACACAATGAACGCTGTGCTGTATCTTATTAGTCAACTTACTCCCTCAGCAAGAAAGAAAAAGCATTTACTAGTTTACTTTGCGAAGCAAATGTTGAAGGATGTTTTAGATATCATCATCTAGAAAATTTAAATAAATAAATATCTGCATAACTAATCTGCACTACCATTCAAAAGTTTGTTATCAGTAAGATTTTGTTTTAAGAAATTACTTTTATGAATACTTGCTGAAAACGTTTCTTCAGAAAGGCTATATTAGATGAATAAAAATGATGCTACAAAAAATATCTATTTGAAATAAATGCTGTTCTTTTGAACTTTCTATTCATCAAAGAATGCTCAAAAATGTATATAGCATCCACAAAAATATGAACAATGATGATAATAAGAAATGTTTCTTGACACTACATCAAAATTATTATTAGAGTATCATGATTATTAGATGATTATGATTATTAGAATGAGTGAAGACTGGAGTAATGGCTGCTGAAAATTCAGCTTTACCATCACAGAATAAATTAATTACATATATTAAAATAGAAAACAGCCATTTAAAAATATTTAAATATCTACACCTAATGTTGGTTGAGGGTGTGAGCTTTCTGCATATGTTCAGGAAGTAAACTGAGAAAATGACATACCATATAATTTCCTTTTATTTGTATAATAATGATGATATTCCTCTGAAGGTGTTGGGGATGCCGCTGTCTGATGCCAGGCCAAAGGTTTTGGGTTTAGACCCCACAGTTTTGTCCTATACTGTTGAGTCAGGTCAGAATTCAACTAGATGCTCGCACTTAATTTCAGGCAAAAAAGAAAGAAATCTTAAATGAATCCCACACAAGTCTTTTGTTTTTAATTGACACTGTTCATATAATTATACACATTTTCTCACTGTCTATGTATGCACACTGTTTCTGTCATTCATGTGTGTTCAGACTCTGAAGAAGACACCAGTGAGAAGTCTGCAGATGAAGACTCTCTCAGATCAACCTTAGAGGAACTGACCGAAGTGCAGTTTCAGTTTGAAGTCAAAGCAGTACGTTCTTCATCTATTTGTTCACACCATGACACCATTTGTCATCAGTGGGCACAAGAGCCCCACATTTCATTAAAAAAAATCATTCAGCATTCCATCAGTTTGTGACAATTATTTTGTGTATGATTCCTGTTCGTGTTTGTGTTGGCCATTGTGTGTTTCAGTGTGAAGTGATGTATATGTGTCTGTATACATGTGTGTGTAGGTGTTGCTGGAGCTTACGAGGCAGGCCGCTCAGGAAGATGTCATATTGGCTTTCAATGTGTCTCAACTGGGTGCAGAGGGCAAGATACGGACTTTTGATCTCACGGTCACATCTTATCTGCGCAAGATCAGCCTGGACTACTGCGAGATAAAAAGTACATGCGCACACAAAAAGTGTGATCAAGCTTTTGGTGTTTGAAGTACTTCATGTCGTTTCAGGGATGCCGTTGCTCTCATACTTGTGTGTATGTGTTTCAGATGTGCAAAATCAGCCACTTCATCTAATTACCTCTTCAGACAAGCATGGCTCTGATCTATTGAAAGTGGAGTACATCAAAGTAAACATGAGCATTTTGCTTATCAAACACTCTATAAAGGACTCTCTAAAATGAGACGTTTTAGCTGAATGGTTTAATTTGTGCTGGTCTGCATGGCTTTTTTTATGTCCTTCAGGCTGATATCAATGGACCTAGCTTCCACACCATATTTAATAATACAGAACAGACATTGAAGGTATGTTTAAGTTTACAGTATCAAATATTGAATGCCAGTAATCCTAGAATTTATTTGTTTGCTCATTCATTCAATATATTTATTCATTAAATATATTTACTCATTTATTAATTCAATTATTCTATTATTTTTAAATTTAAAAATGTCAAATAAAAACATTTTGATTAAAATAAGTTAAAAACATATTTTAGTGTATACACACACACAAATAGTATTATAAAAATTATTTTAATTAATAATTAATCATTATTAATTCATTTTTCATTATTATTAAATTATTATTATTATTAAAATAAGTTAAACATATTTTAGTAAAGTTTTTTTTTTTTTTACACACTCAAAAGTCAAATAGTATTACAAAAATCATTATTAGTCTTTTTAATTTTAATTTTGAATAATGTTTTAATTGAAAAAAAAACCTTTTTTATTGAATTAAGTAATTGATTTACTTCATTTCACAGGTGGAGTTTTCCTCACTGGACTTCCTGCTACACACCAAAGCTTTGCTATCTACCATCAACTACGTGAATTTAGCAATACCACAAGACCTCACAGCTTCAAAAGACAGAGAAACCAAGAGACGAGCTGAGAGAGCAGCAGCAGGGAAGACAGGTGTGAATAACACTTACACATTTTATGCTGAAAATGCGTGAAAAACAAATGTGTTTTGATTGATGTCAAATTATTAGGTAGAGCCTGAATATTGCTCATGAATGTTGTCTCTGTCTCCGCTTTGTAGGTTTTTTCTTGGGTAACTAATATTTTTTTTCTTGACCTTTGCACTGGTCTTGACATGCCATGTACTAACAGGGGTCTGAAACAGTATCTGTTTTGCTTGTGTTAACGCATGTTGCAGACAATACTGTTTTCAGATTGTCACATTATGTGTTGTTTGAGTGTTTTAACAGGAGTGCCTATGTTTTTTAGTGTCTAAGGGTTCTAAGGACTCTGGTGTTGTGAACTTTAAGCTGTCCGCCGTACTCGGCTCTTTCAGAGTGGCTGTTTGCGATGACAGAAGCAACATTGCTGACATCCGAGTTGAAGGTAGAAAAAAACTAAAGCGTCTTTCCTTAAAAGTCAGCATATCTTAAAATGATTACACTGTATTATATATTAATTTTCTTTACGATAACCAAACATTTCATTTATGTCAGGCATTGACGCGTATGTGCTGGTCCAGGCCAAAGAAACAGACGTTTTTGCCCGTCTGCGTGACATTGTGGTTCTTGATGTGGACCCTAAGACCATCTATAAGAAGGTGAGAGATCAGTCATATTGTTTTGGCAAGTTTGCAAATCGCAGGTTTCTGTGATCCAGTTCTATTTTTGTGAATACTACCAGGCGGTGTCAATCGTTGGAGAAGAGGTGTTCAGCTTCAAGATGACATTGTATCCCGGGGCCACTGAAGGCGAAGGCTACACTGACACCTCTAAAGTGGATGGGAAAGTTATCCTGAGACTTGGCTGTATCCAGATCATCTACCTGCACAAGTTCCTTACGTCTTTATTGGTAAGAATTCATCATGTAAATCTACTTACCTGCATATTTTATCAGTGCTCCTATTCTGTCTGTATTACTCAGTCATGTAAAATTTAAACCAATAGATAAAAGTCACTTATTGGTAACAGCAAAACAAACAGGGACAGAGTTTTAAAAACCAGTATTTCTCTGTGTCTGTATTTTCGTTTGTATTTTGACTGGATGTTAATGTCTCTCCCTTTCTTTTTGCTCCAGCATCTTTTCCCCCCCTCATAGTTTTCGTTAATTGTGTCTTCCTCTTTTCAGGACTCTTTTAGCTATCAATACCCCTCTCCTGATGAGGTACAGGCTTGGGCATGCAGCATTAAAGTCTTTTGCTTTGCAGCTTATCTTCAAATGCACCTCTGCACACACTGAAATATGTCCCCACCCCATTAAACTCTACTGGGTTTGTTGTACACACAGTTAAACCTTTAATTTTCAAATAAGATGAAAACATTAATCCAGGTTAACAACATTCACAGCAATGTTTATGACTGCCTTTGTTTTATTTCTAGTGCAGTGGTTCCAGGACCCACTTGGGGCCTCAATAATCTTTCAATATTTAGTCTCATATTTAAAAATAAAATGAATTAAAAAAACAAGTGTAAAATGCAATTAATAAAAGAAAAATTCTAATTTTTTTGTATCCATGTATAAAAACAAAAAATAACTTAATTCTAACTAAGCAAGAAAAATGACTTTTTACAAGACATTATCTATATATGCATACATGTATATACATACAAAAAATATCTCTGTTTTATGGGGAGGCCATAAGATATTGTGTTGAACAGTGGGGTGGGGGTGGCTTGTGGGGTTGAGAACCCCACTGTTATAGTGGTAGGTTTATAGTAATAATAAATACTGATAAAAAAAGAAAGAAACATATTTGCATGTATTCTGAAAACTGGAAAACACTATTTAGAAATATATAGCTCTGCTGCACATTCATGAACATTTTTTTAGATTCAAGCTAAACAGAAGCAGTCTGAAAGTTTACAGTCACTAATATTGTCAGTAATATTTCAGTAATGCTTGCATTACATTTATATGCACCACTGACATATAATAACCTCTTTTAAAATGGGTATGACATTTAGGGTGTGTTCACACTTGTAGTTCAGTTCATTTGGTCCGGACCAAAAGGAAAATTATACATTTGGTCCTGGTCCGCTTAGCGTTCACATTGGCGTTTTTGACAGTGAACCTAAAGGCATAGTGATACATTCACAGCCTGATTGGTCGAGTTGAATGACGTATATTTTGTGACGGAACTTACCGAACACCCCAAACAAAAGATGTGTTCGACTTAAGTCGAATACACCCGATGCCGTCTGCTGGACTAAGTGCACTCATTTTTGCGTGTACATATAATTTTATTTTCACCACCTGCAAACTCACAAGGAGCTTATAAAAGGCACTTTACCTCATCGTTGCTCCACGTTTGCCCTCTGCTCATTTTGTTTTGGTTACACCGCTCGTTCCATGTCGCATAGCGGCGCATCTTGTCATTACTTCCTGTTTTTGGTTCGTTTAGAAGTATTTGGTTTGTGTTGCATTCATATTTTATTCGAACTGCACCAGAGTTTGTTTGGAAGTGGACCGAGACCCATCTTTTTAGCGGTCTCGGTCCGCTTGTTTAGTGCGCACCAGGGTTCGGATGGTAGCGTTCACACTTATTCAAACGAACCGCACTAACAGAGCAATCACACCAGAGTTCGTTTTAATCGAACCAAACATGACAAGTGTGAACACACCCTTAGTTAGTTATGCTTTTCCTATCAAATCAGGTAGTTCGAAGAACCAAAAGAAAGACTTTCAAAAGACTGCACCCATACTTGATATTTATCTACCATAGCGTTGCATTTTAGAATTTCTGCTCCACTAGTGGCATCAAACAGAATTACGTATCACCTAATAAGGTAGATCCCATCCAAGTGTTTTTTTTTTTTTTTTCCCAATCAATGGATCCTGGCATCTTTTATTTTTCAGAAAGAGGTCAGAAATCTTGAGTCAGTGTTGCTAAACTTATTACAATACTGTTTGCTGTTGCTAATGTTGCAGAAATTACATACTGCAGTTTTAATGCTGTTTTCTCTTAGATGGATGTCTTGATTATATCAGTATTCATTTATTAGTTTTAATTGTGAGATATTACTGTTGTAACTGTTAGACATTGTTAAAGAAGTGAACTTTAGATTATGCAAATTTTGCCTATGGTGTTATTTATGAATGCAGTAAGGCATAGAATATTTAAATGACTTGATTGCGAATATGTGGATTTGCATGTGTGCTTGTGTGTCATACTACATATTAAAGTAGAAATCACGGAAATTTGAGACGGAATTTCGCACGATTTTACTGGTTCTGACTTTCATACTCTACGTGCTTAATAGAAACAGCTCACCTGCCATACCCAGACAATATAATCATCAACTTTCTTACTTTCTCTCACAAAAAAATACTGTTTCACTCCAGCGCTGCTTTTTTTCACCCCTGCTGTGAATTTGCAACTTTTCGTTGTAAATTCTTCTTTCAGGCATTTTAAGAAACACAAGAGCATCCCTGCATGAAATTTCCCTACTGTGGATCCCAGGCTGTTACATTAAGACCTTTCCTCACTTCTACTAAACTGCCATGTCAAGTCACACAAAACCGTAACTAACTATTGGTTGTCTTCCGTAGATGTTTGTGGATAACTTCCAGACAGCTAAAGAGGCTCTCAGTGCCGCCACGGCTCAGGCCGCGGAGAAAGCAGCTTCCAGTGTGAGGGATTTCACGCAGAATAGCTTCAGACTTGCCATGGACATCAGACTGAAGGCCCCCCTTATCATAATCCCTCAGTCCTCCACATCCCATAATGCATTTGTGGTTGACCTGGGTCTCATCACTGTGGGAAACAGCTTCTCACTGCTGGCAGCTGAGGGCTTCCCATTGCCTGCAGTTTTGGAGACCATGGATGTAAAACTCACGCAGCTCAAACTATCTAGGTAATAAAGAAAGCTGGCTATCTTTCCCAGAATTCTCAAAATTAATTTATGTGATTTTTACAGTGAAGTTAAAGAACTGTATATCATGTTGAGGTCATTATTATCAGTAAAAGCGGTCTTTTCCATAGCTTTGTTATTTTAGTATTACTTACGTTCTATTATAGTATATTGATATTTTGAATTAACGGTAACACTTTAATTAGGAGTTTATTGAGGCAAAAGTCATAGTTAATAGTTAATTAGTAGCGAAAAATTTGACCTTAAAATAAAGTGTGACCAAATTAACATTTATTTTTATCATTTCAGTTTTTCTATGCTTGAGAAATAATGCTCAAGTATTATGTTTTGTGCTTTTGTCCTTTTTAATTATTATTGTTTATATATATATATATATATATATATTTAGATTCATTTCAGTTTTAGTGACTTTAGTACTTCAACTTATATATTTTAATTAGTTTCCAAAGTTTTTTTATGTAATATTTGTGTTTTATTTCAGCTTTATTTTTAATTAACCAAAATGGTTAATAGTCTTCTCAACTTGTTTGGTGCTACACAGTGATTCAGAGATAGCTCTTAACTTTCTCTGACTTATTTATTTGATCTTCTTTCTTCAGGACTGTTCTGAAGAGCGACGCTGATCATTTAGATGTTAAGATTCTGGAGCCCATAAATCTAGAGCTTTTAGTCAAGCGTAATTTGGCGGCCACTTGGTACAACAAAATTCCTGGAATGGAGGTCAATGGAGTACTTCTGTCAATGAACGTGAGTTTCTCATGACGTTTTGGACGTGGAAGTGTTAAATCGAAAATGGGACCCAATCATAATTTTCAGGAGAGAAAACTAAAGATTGGTATTTTCCTGGCTTCTGTAGATGGCTCTTGGCCAGGAGGATGTTAGTGTCCTCATGAGAATCCTAGCAGAGAACATTGGCGAGGGAAGCAGGGCTGCTGCAGTCGAGGGAATGAAAGCTTCTGCTAAAAGTATGAAAAGGTTTAACCTGTCAGTAAACGTGTCCATTAAAGTTTGTCCTTTAAGGGCTTCATTTTGCCCTTTTTTTCCTCCACAGAAGAAACTGTAGATGAAAGACTGATCGAGACACTTCCTGTGGGGACGGGGAGTCAACCTGCATTGACCAATGGTGCTTTCAGTGAAAATGTTGTCAATGTGCTGCTCAACTTTGAAATCAAGGAGGTGATTAAGCTCTCTTAAGTTCTTATTTCCAGTTACAGTCATAACTTGGAGTGAATCTGGAGTGGACTGAGAATCCTGTATCTTTCTCTTTGTAGGTTATGCTGAGGTTGAAAAAGTCCAAAAATGGGAAAGAGTGTCCCTTTTTGGTTCTCCATGTAGCTCAGCTTGGAATTGACACCAAGGTTCGAAAATATGACATGGAGGCCACAACATACATCAAAAACATCTCCATGAAGTGCCTAGAGTTCCCTGGTTTGTAGCACTTGGTTTTGGAAACTGACAGTACAAAGCAAAATATTTTCATAAAATAAAAAAAAAATCACAATTTCACTCATTTGAACTTTTTATTCATTTATTTATTTCTTCGCAGATTCAACTGGAGAACCGCTCTGTATAATCAGTTCCTCAGCAGAGTCAGGAGCAGATCTTCTTGAAGTGAAGTATTTTAAGGTAACTATTTCTTTCTGAATATGAGCGCATAATTCCAATCATTGCATCAGCAAATAAGCACTATTTATAAAACTTCCTATACAAAAGAAATTTGTTGAAAATCTCTTAAATTAAGTGTTAAGGAACACCCTATTAATCCATGCTAGAGTTGACTAGTGGCAGGACCTTTTATGTCTAGACAGTCTTCAGCTCTTGCCTTTTAAATATTTATTTAGGTCAGAACATGAATTCATGCCGTGATCAAAGCATCAGGACAATTAGATCCAACCATTAGCCACTAAAATCTTTAGTGTTTGTGCATTGGCTCCTCTTTCAACTCCTAAGAGCCATTTCTCAGCAGTGTCTTTTGCACATACTGTAAGTGTACTGTTAAAAGTCTAGAGGTATGAATGCATACTAATCAAGTTCTGAATAAATGTATAGTTGTTGTCTATGTAATATTTCACACAATGGTGATTATATTATAGATTCTCCATTATTAATCCTAGAATTACAGTGTAGACTTCTTCACTAAGATGTAGCAGGTGTTTAGAGCTTCAAGGACTAATGAATGGAGATCTTAACTTTGTTTGATTCCTGTCATTGTAGGCTGATCGAAATGCGCCCAACTTTGCAAGCCTTTACCAGAATACTGAGCAGAAGATCAATGTAAGCATTTGTAACTAATGTTAAATAACATACAGTTTTGGAAATTGAGGCGTTAATCTAAAAAGAACTTCATATTGAAGGGGTTTAACATGCATGTGTATGTTTTTAGGTGGTGTTCTCCTCTCTAGACTTGATGCTGCATACTGAGGCTCTCCTCTCTACCATGGACTTCCTGTCTGCTGCCCTGTCCAACAGCAGTCTGCCCTCACCTGAGAGAGAGAGCAAAAAGAGTGAAGATATGAGAACTACCTCAGCTAAATCCAGTAAACACACACAAACTCATACAATCACTTAAACTGACAAACATGGACTTTTTGCACATGATTTAAGAATTAATTGACTGAATGAAGGACTGTTTCTGTCTCAGCTGCACTGAGTTCTCCCTCTGATGGTGACGCCATCGACCTGATGGTGAACATGCAGCTTGGTGCATTTAATGTGTTGGTTTGTGACCAGAAGAGCAACATGGCAGACATCAAAATTCAGGGTGAGAATGCATTCCTATTTTGAAAATGTGAAAGAATTGTGTATTATAAAATGAAAGTTGCCACATTACTGCTACCGTGAAACTACAATAAAAAAAAAAGTAAGATAAAAAATAATGCAGAATCGTCTTCAAAATGTAAATATTTAATAAATATATTTTATTAATATTAAATTTTATTTTGATTAAATAATTATTTAATATTATTATTATTATTATTATTATTTAATTTAACAAACAGAAAATTATGTGTAATTGTTCTAAATTATAATAATAATTCTGAAATTGTTGTAATTAAGCAACTTTCTAATTTCATGGTGTATGATGTGCTTATACAGTATCTGTTTTTTGATTATTCTGAGGCTGGTTTTTTTTTGGCTAGCTGATTTTGTAAATCCTCTCCTTTTGTAGGTTTGGACGGTTCTCTAAAGATGCAAGGAAAGCAGACACACATGTACACACGTTTGCGCGACTTCATCATCATGAATGTGGATTCCAAAACAATTCACAAAAAGGCAAGTTAGCAGTACATTTTTACAATTTACTATTCTTTATAAATTTTAATTTATATTTACTTTGGCTTAGGGCTGGGCGATATGGCCAAAAAAATGATCACAATACAATATTTCATATCAGTCGATATCGATAATTATCGAGATAAGTTTCAAATCTTTATTTCTTTCAAGTTTAAAGGCAGACATTTGCTCCTAAGTGATAATTGTAGGAACCAGGTGTTTAATTGTGGTTTTAAACTACTATTTATGGTCAGAACATGACAAACACTCATTTTTCCTTAAGAAAAAATAATTTCTTAGTTTCTGCATGTTCTGATGAGTGATATTGTTTCAAATCCTGAAACAGGTTTGTGTTGCCTGACTTTGACTTGTATCTTTAGCACAGTTTGCAGTGCAGGCTGCAATATTAATAATATTACATTCTTTGTCTCTTAGCAATGCACATTTGACAGTAGCTTGAGTTGACAGTAGTAGTAGCTAGGGGTGGGACGATAAATCGATATGGCGATATATCGCGATTCTTCTCAGTGCGATACGATAATCGATATCTGGCGCCAAATATCGATATTTTAATTAATATAATAAGGTGCTCTAAATAGATTTCCCTGTTCACAGCATCTAAAAATGCGTGGAAATCGCAGCCGCGCCATTTCCAGCTTCTATCCAAGAGCGCTCTGAGCAACCATGAACCGCGTTCTCTAAGAAGATGGGGAAGCACGAGGAACCGAAGGATAAACAGATTTCCATCCACTGTATTAGCTTTACTGCTAATATATATATGCTTATGGAGATGAAAACCATGGCCTCCAAATCCGAGGCCATGGTTCTCAGTCGGAAAAGGGTGGCTTGCCCACTTCAGGTTGGTGGAGAGTACCTGCCTCAAGTGGAGGAGTTTAAGTATCTTGGGGTTTTGTTCACGAGTGAGGGAAGGATGGAACGGGAGATTGACAGGCTGGTCGGTGCATCTTCTGCAATGTCACGGTCGATGTACGGTCTGTCGTGGTGAAGAAAGAGCTGAGCCGCAGGGCAGCTCTTGATTTACGGTCAATCTACGTTCCTACTCTCACCTATGGACATGAGCTTTGGGTCATGACCGAAGGTTAAGATCCCAGATACAGGCGGCCGAAATGAGCTTTCCTCCGCAGGGTGGCTGGGCGATCCCTTAGAGATAGGGTGAAGCTCGGACACTCGAGAGAGACTCAGAGTAGAGCCGCTTGTCGCTCCATCGAGGGTCAGCTTAGGTGGCTCGGAGCATCTGTTTCCGGATGCCTCCTGGACGCCTTCCTGGAAAGGTGTTCCGGGGCGCGTCTCACTGGGAGGAGGCCCGAGGGGAAGACCTAGGACACCCTGGAGAGACTATGTCTCCCGGCTGTACCTGGGAATGCGCAGTGTCCCCAGGAGAGCTGGAGGAAGTGTCTAGGGAGAGGGAAGTCTGGGCATCTCTGCTTAGACTGCTGCCCCCGCAACCCGGTCACGGATAAGCGGAAGAAGATGATGATGATGATGATGAGATGAAAACTAGCTGCCCCAGAACAGCTATCAGCGTGGACTATAGACACCGATCATGTTATTATTGCAGAGCGCATATTCAGTCCGTGAGTAGCCTCTCCGCTCGGAACAGGTGTGAGAGAGAGCGCCGCCGGTGCGTCCAGTTTTATGTGAACAACACTGGATGCTCTCCCTCTCTCTCAGATATTACAAGTGCGCGTTATGCAGTGTGAACAGTGGGCACCGACCGGCAGAAACATAAATCTGCACCTATGGCATGGAGGACGAAACAAAACCTCGTCAGAGACGTAATGCGGCGCAGAAGTGTGCAGTGTGTGTGCTTGCCGCGCGTCTACATTTGAAATAACGAACCTGAGCGCGCCAAAGATGTGAACGGCTATTTCTTCGTGTGGGGCTCCGTTTTTATAATGAGAGGAGTAGAAAGGTTGAGAAAGCACTCCAGGTAAATTTTGAAATGTACCAGGTTTATATTATATCGATCGATCTATCTATCTATCTAGTTTTTTTTTTCTGTTTGATAAGCAGTTAAATGTGTTTGTTTACACACAGAGAAAAAGAAAAGTGTAAGCTTTTAATAAGTCCAAGAATAAAATTATTAATTTAGCCTACTCAACATGTTAAAATTGATTTACAGAAGTTTTTTTGCTGTCTTCTAACAGTTTGGACTTGAATGAAGAAAGAAAACTTGCACTTAACCTTTTCACAGGCATTTTGTTTAGAGATATCGTGATGTATCATTATAGGATTTTCTAGAAATATATCGATTATCGCAGAATCGCAGTATCGTGATATTATCGTTATCGTGAGCCATGTATTGTGATTATATCGTATCGTGAGCTACCCAGCGATTCCCACCCCTAGTAGTAGCTTGAGCTAGGATGCAGATGTAAATTTATTTTCATGATCAAAAACTGTAACACCCTTATTTTTATATGGTAAAATGAATTATTCTGACTGGTTGAGTTTTAAACATTACATCAAACTCTTGGTATTGTTTTATCGAGGAATATTATATTGCGATAATTATCGTTATCTTTTATTGCCCAGCCCTACCTTGGCTTTAAAGTACAACAAAAGTGCATTAAAGTAAAGAGAACTGCGATATCGGTTATTTTTGGTTCTCTAGGCCATCTCCATCGTAGGCGATGAGGTGTTCAGCTTCAGCATGAGTCTGACACCCAACGCCACTGAGGGGGCTGGGTATACAGATACTTCAAAGGTTGATGGCAAAGTGAAACTCAACGTGGGCTGTATTCAAGTGGTCTACCTTCACAAATTTGTCATGTCATTACTGGTGAGTTTAAATGGCACACATGGCCTCTCTGCTGATTCAAGCACACTAACTTACTTTTACTTTTTCTCTCCACAGAATTTCAGTAATAACTTCCAGGCAGCTAAAGAGGCTCTCAGTGCCGCCACGGCTCAGGCTGCGGAGAAAGCTGCTTCCAGTGTGAGGGATTTCGCTCAGAAGAGTTTCAGACTTGCCATGAACATCAGGCTGAAGGCCCCCCTTATCATAATCCCTCAGTCCTCCACATCCCATAATGCTGTGGAGGCGGACCTAGGTCTCATTACTGTGGGAAACAGCTTCTCTCTGCTCCCAGTGGAAGGTCGTCCGCTGCCTGCTGTCATAGATAATATGGATATACAGCTCACGCAGCTAAAACTGTCCAGGTAGCCCATTGCCACAAAGCTTATCTAGGATTTTCAGACTTACTTTTCAAAAGTATAGTTATTTCCAGTATGTGTCCATTTAAAGATCTGATAATTAACTGAACAGAATTCATTTCATGAATTTTCAAAGCCCACATTCTAGTTGTCCATTATACAAATATTTCTGTTTCCTCCTATACATGCTTTTTTGTTCGTTATCCTCAGAATTTCCATGGAGCAGGACTCAAATCAGCCTAGTTCAAAACTGTTGGAGCCAGTCAACCTTGTTCTGTCTGTTAAACGTAACCTGGCGGCATCATGGTACCAGAAGATGGCTGCCATAGAGGTGGATGGAGATCTGAAGCCCATGAAGGTTCGTTCACAAAATGCCAGGACATGTTCTTAGCTTTTTAAAGTCACAGTAGAACAGAAGTAGCAACAGATCTTTTCTTCTATATTGACATACATCCGAGTGAATTATCATAATTGAAGTTTTCAATCAGATTATCAAAAAAAAAATATTTGAAGTCTATTATAATAGATGTCACCTTAATGGCATTTTGACCAAAACTTGGTCCAAAAAAGTGTAAAAATGTAAACATTTTTGCAGGGATGAATAATTCACAGTAACATTCATAACATGCATTTAGAAAATAGGTTTTAAAAATAGATTTGGGGTGATTGTGGGAAAATTAACGAAGGCTCTCATATTTTCTGACTGCGTTCCAGGTGGCTCTGAGTCAAGATGACCTGACTGTCCTGCTGCGGATTCTGATGGAGAACATCGATGAGGCGAGCAGTGTTCAATCTGACACACTAATCGGCTCAGAGGCAGCCCTCAAACAAGAGAGTGTGCTTGTCAGAGCATGTACAGCGACTGGTGAGGGAAGACGGACACACACAAATGTTTTGTATAATAATCCTTCTCCTAGAGGAAAAACTCACTGGATGCTCTTGATTTGTGTGTGTTTTGTGTAGGCTCTAAGATTCTTGTGGAGAAGCTGTCTGAAAGTAAAATGATGGAGACAGAGCTGCTGGAGAGTGTCAAATTCAGCTTTAATGTGGAGTCCCTTGGTCTTACTCTCTACAGTAACGATCCTGCACAGGTGTGTATGGAGCCTACAGATTTGTGAACATCAGTGACTGTTTACAGATACAGTCCATTGATGAAGAAAGTGAGTGTTATATCTGTCTCTCTCTTTTTATCTATCTTTCTCTAGCCCTCTGTACATAAGGAGCAGTTGTGTTTAGGTGAATTTATGCTGTGTAAAATGAAGACTTCAGGCAAAATGTTTAATAACGGTAACATGGAGGTCTCCACCATCCTCACCACATGCACGCTGGATGACAGACGGAGCGGTATTCAGAGAGTCACATCCAGGTGGTTTACACATATACAGTACATACACACACATTACTGGTCAAAAAGATTTTGCACCAAATTAGCATGATTTCTGAAGGATCACGTGACACTGAGGACTTTAGTAATTGATGCTGAAAATTCAGCTTTGCTATCAGGGATAAAGTGCATTTTTTAAATATATCAAAATAGAAAACAGTTATTTTAAATTGCAATAATATTTCACTATATTACTGTTTTTTATTTTCATCAAATAAATGCAGCCTTTGTGAAAGTAAGAGACTTCTTAACAAATATTAAGAAATCGTAATTATTCCAAACATTATTGTATATAAAAATCTAAGAAAAAATGTTTTTACATAATTTTTTTCTTAATCTTAACACATTTATTCAATGTGACATTACTTAAAATTATTGACAGACTGAGCATTTCAGAAAAAAGAGGCATCTACAAAACAGTTAGCTTAGTGTACAGTCATGATTTCTAGGCTTCACCGCTCTGGTCCTGATCACTCAGTATTATTTTTCCTTACAGGATGCTGGGAAGGCGTGATGAGGAGACATCAGAGCCCATGATTGATGTGACATACTCTCAGAGTGCGGATGAGCGCTCGGTGGTCGCTGTGCTGCAGAAGCTTTATTTGTGTGCTAGTGTGGAGTTCCTGTTGGCTGTGGCTGACTTTTTTGTGCAAGCCCTGCCTACGAGTCCGCCTACACAGAGAGACAAAACCAATCAGCTGCCGCTCAAATATGTCTCGGAGCCCAAAATCCAGAGTGACCCTAAAGCAGGTATGAATTCTACTGCTAAAGGAATAAGATTAGTTACATGTTAAATGTTAAGCAAAGCCACATTAAATATTGCAGATTACACTGCAATTGTAAAGGTTAAGTGTGCCATTTTTGTGCCACTAGCAGCATTAAACAGAACTGTTATCAAGTTCTGGAAAACCAGTAAATGTCAGGGAATTTCAAAATTGTGATTTCGGGACCTGGAAATGTCAACATAAATTAAAATCTTAATGATCATGGAAATAGTAATTATATATATTTTCTGATCAGTTGTAATGTATTTTTAGTTATAGAAACGCTTTTGCGTACAATCTGATCATTAGAAATGGCTGGAACAGTCATGGAAAAGAATTGGAAATGAACTGGTCAGAAAGTGTAGGAGCCCTTCATTTCAGACATTCCAGGGGGAAAAAATAATTGATTTGATATATATATTTTTTGTCATCAACACCAGCTCAGAGAACCAGGCTGCGAGCAGTTGTGGTGGACCCAGAGGTTGTGTTTGTAGCTAACCTGATGAAGGCAGATGCTCCTGCACTGGTAGCCTCATTCCAGTGTGATTTTAGCCTCCTGTCTGAAGACACGGCCCAGGCCATGAAGGCTAACGTCAGGAGTCTCAAAGTGCTCGCCTGCCCCTTTATCAGGAAGGAGGATGACAAAACCGAGACCACCGTATGCTTACTGATTTCTACTAATGTTTTTCTGTTTTAACTCTATTTTTACAACAGGAATAAAGTTTTATGCTTATTTTGTGTTTTAAGAAGTGCAGTGAAAATATATTGCAGGCTATGTGAATCAAATTTGCAAATCATAAATATGTTTTGTTACTGCAGGTGCTGAGACCATGCTCTGTCGAACTTGAGACCAAAATGCCAACCAATGCCCCATTAACTGGTTCAGTAACTGTAGAGGAGGTCATAGTGAAAGTGAGTGTTATCTGTTTGCCATATTAATATTATGTGAAAGGAACATATATTCTACCATTTCCAAAAGTTTAGGGTTGGTAAGATTTTTTTCTGGTTTTAAAATAAGCCTCTTATGCTTACCAAGGATGCATTTATTTGATCAAAAATACAGTAAATATATAAAAAATACCAAATATTACATTTTAAATATATTTTAGATATTTTAACATTTATTTCTCTGTTAGTGAAGCTGAATTTTTTTTAGAAGCGATTACTCCAGTCTTCAGTGTTACATGATCCTCCAGAAATCGTTCTAATATGCTGATTTGGTGCTCAAAAAACATTTCTTATTATCAATGTGAAAAACAGTTGTGCTGTTTAATATTTTTGTGGTAACGATGATCCCCTTTTTTTTTTTTTTTTTTTTCCAAGACATCGACTCTTTGATGAATAGATGTAACATCTTTGATCTGTCTTTAAATGTCTTTACTGTCACATTTGATTTATATATTGCATCCTTGCTAAAGAAAAGTATTAATTTATTTCAAAAAATCTTACTGATCTCAAACTTTTGAACTATAGTGTATTTGCTCCCTATAGTTTTTGTGTACAAAGATGCTGTTACTGTATTTCAAGATCATCTGAACGGAGTTCTTTTCTGTGTAAATATATACAGTACTGTTCAGACATCTCATGTTTTCATTACATATGTGACCCTGGACCACAAAACCAGTCATAAGTGTCAATTTTTCAAAACTGAGATTTATACATCTCCTGAAAGCTGAGTAAATAAGCTTTCCATTGATGTATAGTTTGTTAGGATAGGACAATATTTGGCCAAGATACAACTATTTGAAAATCTGGAATCTGAGGGCGCAAAAAATTCAAAATATTGAGAAAATCGCCTTTAAATTTGTCCAAATAAAGTCCTTAGCAATGCATATTACTAATCAAAAATGAAGTTTTGATATTTACAGTAGGAAATTGACAAAATATCTTCATGGAACATGATCTTTACTTAATGTCCTAATGATTTTTGGCATAAAAGAAAAATCAATAATTTTGACCCATACAAAGTATTTTTGGCTATTGCTACAAATATACCCCAGCGACTTAAGACTGGTTTTGTGGTCCAGGGTCGCATATAATTAATCTATGTTGAACTAAGGCTTATCTTGTTCTTGCTCTCTCAGATCTCTCCTATCATTCTTAACACTGTCATTACCATCACGGCGGCCATGGCACCCAAACCTGAAGAAGAGCCGTCACAGCAGACGTCAGATGTCCTAAACAGCCTCTGGTCTTTGATGAATGTCGCTAATGCAAACTACTGGTTCCTTGGTGTGGATACAGCCTCTGAGGTCACTGAGAGCTTCAAGGATGTGGACAGCAGTAAGGATGGAGAGAGTTTTGAGATGAACGTGAAGGTGGTGCAGGTGACACTGGAGTCAGGTTTGGGGCATCGGACTGTTCCCCTGCTGCTTGCAGAGTCGTCATTCACCGGTATTGCTCAGAACTGGTCGTCATTGCTCAGTGTCGCTGCAGATATGACACTGGAGGTGAATTACTTCAATGAGACTCATGCAGTTTGGGAGCCACTGCTTGAGAGAGTGGACAATGGGAGACGAAGGTGGAACCTTAAATTAGATGTAAGCAGAATTGCGTCTCTTTTTTTTCACTTTTGCGTATAAATGTGAATCCACATTCCCACCTTGTCAGGTATCTTGCAGGTTGTTCTGTTGGTCATTATTTGTTTGTGTTTCTGTGTATAGATTAAGAATAACCCTGTTCGAGATAAAAGTCCAGTTCCTGGGGATGATTTTATTATGTTGCCAGACCCTCGCACAACCATCACCATTTGTTCCAAAGACAACATGAACATCACAGTGTCCAAGTGCTGCCTCAGTGTCTTCAACAACCTGGCTAAGGTAAACCATTCAGTTACACACAAAAACATGCATTTTCTGAGCATGCATTATCATTGTAACATTATTCACTTTTCCTGTACATACAAAATGCAGGATTTTTTTTAAACTTAAACCTGATTTTTTTGATATTGAATAAGTATTGCTATTTGTTGTTTTCTTTTTAATGGTGTGATATTCACAGGGTGTTAAATGTACACTACTGTTCAAAAGGTGGGGTCACAATTTTTTTTTTTAGAAATAATATTTTAAACATTAACTTGATGACATTAAATTGATCAACACATTTTTAATGTTTCAAAAGATTTCTATTTCAAAAAATGCTTTTCCTTTGAACTATTCACCCAAGAATAATTTTTTTACAGTCTATGGAAAAAAAAAAAAAGTATCTCAGTTTCCACAAAAATATTAAGCGGCATGACTGTTTTCAACATATATGAGAATAATAAGAAATGTTTCTTGAGCACAAAATCAACATAACAGAATGATGTTTCACAATGTTTACTGTATTTTGATCAAATAAATGCCGCCTTGGTTAGCATAAGAGACTTCTTTCCGAAACATTTTTAAAAATCTTACCAACCATAACCTTGAATGGTAATGTATGTTAATCATAATAAAAATAAAATTTCTTTCTTGACAGGCGTTCTCAGAGAGCACAGCCTCCACGTTTGACCATTCTCTAAAGGAGAAATCCCCGTACACCATCCGCAATGCATTAGGCATTCCACTCATTGTTCAGCACAGTGCTAACCTGCGCTTGACTGGCTCATCCTCACCGGGTAAACTGCACGAATTGGCCGTGGATAAAAGTGTGGATTTAGAACATTCATCCTTTGAGCGTTCATCACGACTGTCTGCCCTGCAGAGGCAGGAAAGCTGCTTATTCAATCTCAGCATAGGTCAGTAACAAGGAAAATATACAGCTCGTAAACTGTACAGATGCTTTGGATTGTGCCTCAAAACATAGTGAGCTGCCTACCTAGACAGCATTTTTGGGAATAATATACTCTTAGAAAATTCAAGCATGTCTATGTTCCCCAAAAATTCGGTTATTCTGTTTGTTAAATTACCTTTGATATTATATTATTTCAGCTATAGTCTAATCATTTTTAGGTCGTGAATTATAGGTAAATGCAGTAAGCTAATCCTAATCATAAATGTCCCCTGTGCAGTTCCCTCAGGTTACAGTGAGATTTCAAACATTCCGTTGGGTAAGCCTGGCCGTAGACTGTATAATATCAGAGGACCCATGCAACAGGATGCTGTGTCTGTACTGCTTCAGATCGATGCCAGCGAGGGCAACAAGGTCGTCACAGTACGGTCCCCTCTACAGGTTCGTCTACTCACTTTACCTGCAGAGTGCATACATCTGTTCACCTGTCTGGATAAAGAAATCATTGGTGAAAACGCCCTTGTCAAAATCACAGTGACATTGATTTCTTTTTTTGTGTGTTAACAGATAAAGAACCATTTCTCAGTGCCTTTTGCCATTCTGAAGTATTCTTCTGAACTTGGAGTGATGGTGAATGTAGGGGTTGCTGAGCCTGAGAAGGAGTGTCATGTTCCCCTAGAAGCTTACAGGTATAGATGCAGGAGAAGTGTAATTGCCAATTCTGTTTCAGTGAATTTTGCCATCACATGAGTCAAATATCTTAAGGAGCAACTGTAAAGATCTTTGACTACATATCTTGCATATTTTCCATTCGGTCACTATACCAAGGATGTCTAAAAGGATGTCAAACTAATTGTTTTTGAACCTTAGTGTACACATGCAGAGCACAGGCACAGTAACAGTCTAGAATCAAACGGAAACACTTGCAGGTTGCTTATTTAATACCCCAGGGGGCTTTAGATTACATTTACATATGGAACTTTTAATTAGAGGATATTAATCAAACGAAATATTTGACAAGAAAACCACATACTGCTAATTTTTGTCACATACTGCTCTTGGTTTGGCTAACTTTAGCTTTAAATCGCCATATCAGAGTGAACAAAGCTAACACAAAGACCTAAAAAAAGGTCCAACACAATAAATTAAAGAGTTCTGCGACTCTGTCCTGCTGTAGCTGAAAACAGAATATTATGAATATATTATATATTTTTTTCTTTTTTTGCATAATTTAGTCTTTTTTTTTCTTCGCAGGCAGTATGTTTGACACCCCTGCACTATAATGCAAAATAAATTACCTGTACTTTTTTGTGCTTTATGTTGTAACTTTCTGTGCTCTGTGTATTACTTTAGGAGTCAGTTGTTCTTACGGCCTGTCGGTCCTTTGGAAGATTTGTATCGTGCATCCACCACATGCATCGCATGGAAGGAGCAGGTGCATGTGAGCTCAGAGGTTCACGCAGTGCTGCAGTGCCCTGCCATAGACAGCAGCTTCCTGCCACTGGTGGTGAACACACTGGCCGTGCCTGATGACCTCAGCCATATTGCCAGCCACGGGGAAGGGGACTGGGACCCTGCTTATGTCATCCACCTGCACCCAGCTGTCACTCTCAAAAACCTACTGCCTTACTCAATACGCTACTTGCTGGAGGTGCGGAATATTGCAGTTCTAATACAAAAATGCTAGAACACATTTGGCATACACTATGGTTCAAATGTTGGGGTTTTGTATGAATTTTTTTTTTTTTTTTTTTTTTTCAAAATTAATGCACTGAGAAGAGATCCAGGTAGACGAAATCTTTCCGTAAAAGTGTAGTTTATTCAAAATCAATTTTCATAAGTATAAGTGATAAAGATTACAGATGATTAAATATAAAATATGGAAATTAAAAGAAAAGATTAAAAATGGATACAGTATCCAAACGGAATATATTCTGCTAAAACTAAGATTATAGTCTAACAATCTGAGTATAGTATCTTGCAATTGCAGAGCATGCAATAAGAGGAAAAAGAAGCTGTCTGACTCTGAAAAGCCAATTGGAGTAATATATATACAGTGCTGCTTGAAAGTTTGTGAACCCTTTACAATTTTCTGTATTTCTGCATAAATATGACCCAAAACATCATCAGATTTTCGCACAAGTCCTGAAAGTAGACAAAGAGAACCCAATCAAACAAATGAGAAAAAAAAATTCTTTGTCATGTATTTATTGAGAACAATTATCCATTGTTACATATCTGTGCATTGCAAAAATATGTGAATCTCTAGGATTAGCTGGTAATTTGAAGGTGAAATTAGATCTGTTCAGAGGTGTTTTCAAACAGTGGGATGACTATCAGGTGTCATTGCCTGCCCTATTTAGTTTAAAGAACAGGGATCTATCAAAGTTTGATCATGTTTGTGGAAGTGAATCATGGCACGATATCTCTGAGGAGATCTCTGAGGACCTCAGAAAAAGAGTTGCTGTTGCTCATCAGGCTGAAAAAAAAGGTCACAAAACCATCTCTAAAGGGTTTGGACTCCACAAATCCACAGTCAGACAGATTGTGTACAAATGGAGTAAATTCAAGACCACTGTTACCCTCCCCAAGGGTGGTCCACCAACAAAGATCACTCCAAAAGCAAGACGTCTAATAATTTTTTTTCTGTGATGACAAAGCTGAATTTTCAGCAGCAATTATTCCGGTCTTCAGTGTCACATAATCCTTCAGAAATCATTCTATGCTGATTTGGTGCTCAGCAAATATAGTTGTGCTGCTTGATATCATTGTGGAAACTTTAATACATTTTTTCAGGATTCTTTGATGAATAGAAAGTTGAAAAGAACAGCATTTTTTTAGATTGAAATCTTTTGTAATGCATGTCTTTACAGGCACTTTCAAACAATTTAATCACTCTTTCTGAATAATAGTATTAATTTCTTTCAAAAGAAAAAAAAAATCTTACTCACCCCAAACATTTCTGTATGACACATTCATATTGATTATAAAATCAGTAAGAATTCACATCAATTTAATATCAGCCCGCAGTCGTTTATTAAAAATACATTGTGTCTCTCACAGGGTTCTGCTGACTTCTGTGAGCTTCAGGAGGGCGGTGCGGCGGATGTGCTGAACTCAAATGTTGGCGGTGAAATAATTGAGCTTGTTTTGATCAAGTACCAAGGTCGCAACTGGACTGGACGTATGAGAATTAGCAGAGAAATGCCTGAGTTTTTCTCCATCTGCTTCACCTGCGACACACCAGAAGAACTGACTGTGGACCTGTGTGTGCACGTGTCTCGAGTGAGCGGCAAAATGGTCCTCTCGGTTTACAGTCCATACTGGATCATTAATAAGACATCCCGCGTGCTGCAGTATCGTGCAGAGGACACATGTGTGAAACACCCATCCAACTTCAGAGATGTCATTCTGTTCTCCTTCAAAAAAAAGAATTTCTTCAGCAAGAATAAGGTTGGATTGGGCTCTTTGGCAGTGTTTGATGGACATACCTGTACAGTCATATTAGCCAAATATCTAGAATAATCAAATCATGAATTCTAACATGAACCTTAATGTGTTTGGGCTGTAATGGTCAGAAAGCCATGTTTTACCCATAGATTTTGATAGTACTTCATAAATTTACATGCTGCTCTTCCTTTCAGTTGCAGCTCTGTGTGTCCACAAGCTCATGGTCCGATGGCTTCTCGCTGGACACCGTTGGCAGCTACGGATGTGTCCGTTGTCCAGACAAAAGCGGGGACTACTTAGTAAATGCTTTGAACATTTAATGAAATAAGAGTAACTTTAAGTCAATGTTAGATGCCAGCAAAGCTAATCCAAATGTAAAAATGGAAATTAACTTGTTGGAAATATCTTTTGATGTCCAGGTTGGGGTCAGCATCCAGATGAGCAGCTTTAATCTGACACGGATTGTTACCATGAGTCCTTTCTACACACTAGTTAATAGGTCCTCGTTTGAGCTGGAGGTTGGAGAGGTGCAAAACAACAATGGTTTTAGCTGCAAGTGGCACTACATCTCCTCCACTGAGGTCAGCGCTGAGTTCATCTTTTATCAAAGGCAGAAGTATGCCCACATGCATGTGTGTGTTGACTGTATGATGGTGTGTGTTACAGTGCTTGCCTTTTTGGCCTGAGGCCAGCACAGGGAAGCTGTGTGTACGAGTTGTGGGATCTGAATCTAGCTCCAAATCATTCTTCTTCAGCAAGCAGGACAACGGAACTCTGCTGCGCACTGAACAGGTGAACATGATCTGACTGTAGACATTATATACTTAATAAAACCATATTGATTACTTAATTCTAATCTTGTTTTCCATTAGTATGGTGGTGTGATAGTGGATGTGAATATCTCAGACCACTCCACTGTCATCAGCTTCACTGATTACTATGATGGAGCCGCACCTGCTTTGATTGTCAATCACACACCCACAGCCACTGTCAACTTCAGACAGAGGTCAGCACTTCTCAATATTTTCTTCATATAACAGATGAAAGAAAAGTCTGAATATGTCTGAGTAGAAAGTACATGAAAAACAAACTAGGGTTGTCACGATATCAAAACAGTTCCAAAACATTTAAAATGTTACAGAATATTTAAATAAATTATGTTCTTTTTAACTTTCTATTCATTAAATAATCCTGAAAAAGTATATATCACTAGCCAAGTTTCTATCCAGTTTTTGTGCTGTTTTGTTATCGACAAAGAGAATATGTGTAAAAAAAAACTTTGGGAAATTTGCTGTCTACAGCCTGTTTCCATCCAACTGGCCTTTTACCAATAAAATGGTGTGCGTGATGACGTCCTCCCTAAAACAAACGAATTGTCGCATAAGTTTTGGTGTATCGCAAAAAAAATTTGCCCTTGAGCTGTTTCCATACACCTATTCACTTATTGCATAAATTATATAGGCTAGTAGCCTGTTCTTCATCCATTTGAAACAAAATGTAATTATATAGCCTATAGGCCTATTATTAAATTGTATAGGCCTACATAAAATTATTTTTATTAACAAGTGTCATGAGTTTTTTTCTTTTCTTTTTTTTTGTACTTTGTTATAGACTATTTAGATAGGCTACTTGATCATCAAGCAATAATCATAAACAGGTGCAGTTGTATTATTATTATTTTTCAGATTAACTTTTATTAGGTAATAGAAATGTTAATTTTGGTTATTTTATTTCTCCTTTTTTGGTTATTTTATTTCACCGACCACCGACGGTCGTTAAGCCATTATTAACCGTTAACCGACAAGATTATGTTAAATTACAGTTAAATTAATTTGAATTGATAGGTGGCTGTGACCCATTAAAAATACCTAAATTTGTTTTCCAGGGATTAATTTTATACACGCAAAAAGCAGCATAAACAAGAACGTGAGGATTCACATGCACGTCACGCAGTGCTTCTGTGAACGGAGAAAAACATAAGCTATTATATTTAAAAGAAAGAAATAGGCCCATATGAAAAATATATTTTTCTTAATAATTAATCAATTAACAAAACAAAAGGAAAAAAACCTGCAACAATTAGCAGCCTATATGCAGAATCTTGGTTCATTTTTTGCGATGCGCTCTTGAGAAAGCGGCATCCTGTTTGTTTCCTTTATTTTAAAAAAGCACAATGTTTTGTTTTTATTGTGAATGTACACAAATAAAATAAATATTTAGAATAGTTTTTAATAATGTTACTCTTATATGACCACAAATGAAGGAGTAGGCTATTGTAAGTTGTTTCAACTTTTATAAGGAAAAAAAAAAAAAATCAAGTGATCGTGCCGGCGCCTCGCACGCAGTTAAGCATTACTAACTCGACAACACAGCCTGTTCATTGTCATAATAAATACAGTCAGCCAAACACATTGAAAAAACATGCTATTTTATTTCCCCTCACTCCACAACAAATCCTTTACATTTAACGGTAGAAAGAACTCTTAAAAAAATTAATTTAAAACAAATTAATTTAAAATTTTGTACTTCGCGTTCCAATATCTGCGTAAAACAAAATGTGCTTGGCATACCTAATATCACGGGGTATGGTGGTCACGCTGAAAGGCACGGACTACAGGCTATTTAAACTGAGCAGTGCACTGTAAAAAAATAATGTAAACATAGGCTAGCCTACTAAAGGAACATCAAATTAAGATAAGTATGTTTGAGAGGTAACTCGTCTTTTTCTTACAATGTATAAAATAATTTTAGATGCAATTTAATAATATGAATATGATTTAATGCGCTTTTGAACTACAGGGAACGTTGCATAACGTGAGCAACACCATGAACACGGACGCTGCCTATAGGCTAATTCTGTCATGTGACACCACATTTATTTGCGTTAAAGCCCATTTTCTCTACAAAAAGTGTTTCCAAACAAATTTTTGCGACATTTGAAGTATCGATATAGAATTTATGCGCTATAGTTAAATGGAAAAAGATTGTGTCGACACATGAGAAATTTAATCGATAAATGGCATTTCCATCAGTTATTATCATAAATATTTTAAAGCGCTAAATATTTTTAAAAAAAAAAAATCCTTGGATGGAAACCTGGCTACTGTTTCCACACAAATATTAAGCACCACAACTGTTCTTCAACATTGATAATAATAAGAAATGTTTCCTGAGTACATTAGAATGATTTCTGAAGGATCATGTGACACGATATATTGGAGTAAAGTGGGCTAAAAATTCAGCTTTGGCATCACAGTAATTAATTACATTGTAACATATTAAAATAGAATATATTTTAGTTTGCCTAGATTAAAACAGTCTAATGCACAGATTCAATACAGTATTTTGACACTTTTGTAAGCTGGCTGTTTTCATTCATTCACTTAAGACAAACCAATTGCCAAGACAAGCAATTCAATCAAGAAGTGCCTTTGACCATTCACATGCACACCTGCATGATTATAAGGCGCAAATGCTCCTTTTTATCAACACTGGTACCAGAGTAATGGTACTTTTGACATCTGTACACTTCAGACTTAAGATCACTTAAGAAGATGATCATCTTATTGAGTGTTTTGGAGTGTGTGAATATGTTTCCTGTCTCTAATCAGAGTCTGTGTGTCTGTGCTTGTACAGAGGCTGTGAGGAGTCTTGGGCTCTGAGACCAGGTGAAGCTCAGCGTTTTGCATGGGATGATCCAGCAGGGGTGCGGACGCTTTGCTGGAGCTGTCAAGACCACAGCGGAGAACTGGACCTTGTAAAGGTTAGAGAGGGATCCTGAGTTAGTGAATCTAATAATTTGCTAATATTACTGGTCATGTCATTCCCATGCTGTTTTCTTTAGGATGAGTGTGGGCAGTTTGCGTACAGCAGCTTAGTTCAGATTCACTGGGTGTCTTTCCTGGACGGCCGACAGCGGGTGCTGATCTTCACTGAGGATGTTGGCATAGTCACAAAAGCACGGCAGGCAGAGGAGCTGGAGCAGTTCCAGCAAGAAGTCAACATCTCATTAAAGAACCTGGGCCTGTCACTCATCAACAATGACATCAGGCAGGAGATAGCATACGTTGGCATCACCAGGTAACTAAACCCACATCCAGCATAAGTCTTGCTGTAAAATGACTCATTTATAATGATTAAAGGGCAAGTTGTTTGTTGACGATTAATAATTATTGAATTGTGTTTTTAAGTTCTGGTGTGGTTTGGGAGATGAGACCAAAGAACCGCTGGAAGACCTTTAACCACAAAAACATTGAACTGTTGGAGAAAGCCTACCAGGACCATATCAACAACAAGAGTGAACCAGGCTGGACTAGACTAGAAACTGGCCTAGAGGTAATAAATAAAACTTCATTGAAATAAAGTTTTATTAAAAAGATAATTACTCTGCTTAGACATGATCGTATTCTTTTTTTGTCTTTATTAAAACAGGTGAACTTTGGAAGATTGCCCATGTTGATGAGACAGCCATTTTCCTGCACTATCAGGAGAAACTTCCTGCCTGGCATTCGTATTGAGTTGAAACAGTCGCCTCACCAGAGGAGTTTACGTGCTCAGCTCTATTGGCTACAGGTAACACCCACACACAATGTACTTGTTGAATATCACACTTCCGTGATTTTTGGCATTTGTTCAGTTATTATGTGCACCATTTATTTGTTCCAGGTGGATAATCAGCTGCCGGGAGCTATATTTCCTACTGTGTTTCATCCTGTTCCTCTTCCAAAATCTATTGTTCAAGACTCAGGTACAAGCACCAGTTAGCATATGAATGCTCCATCTAAGTGCACATTTAGAGTGAGTGGACATGAACACACCATGTCTTACTTTTTATCTTTAGAACCGAAGCCGTTTTTCGACGTTAGCATCATCACAAGATTTAATGAGCACAGCCAAGTCATGCAGTTTAAGTAAGTGATAGCGCACAGATTACTTTATCTACTTACTGTGTCACATTTAATAAATTGTGTCTCGTAATGTATCACTACATTAAATTCTGAGTTATACTCAGCAAATCAATTAACTACATCACATTCTTTAATGGAGTAAAATTTTGATCTTGTGTGAAATCTAAATCTAAACGAAATGTATGCTATTAATCTAATGTTTCTCTTAATCTTAAAAACTAATATACATAGATATACACTACTGTTTAAAAGTTTGGGGTCAGGTAGATTTTTTTAAAGAAATTAATACTTTTATTCGACAAGAATGCTTTTCATTCATCAAAAGTGACAGTAAAGACATTGTTACAAAAATATATTTCAAATACATGCTGTTCTTTTGAACTTCCTGTTCATTAAAGAATCCTGAAAAAGTTTCTAATGGTTTCCATGATTTTAAATTGTAGTAATATTTCACATTATTACTGTTTTTACTGTAGATTAAATACATGCAGCCTTAGTGAGCATTAGAGGTATCTTTCAAAAATGCTTAAAAATCTTATTGAGCCCAAAACCTTTGAATAATTGTGTAAAAAAAAAACAAACAAACAAAAAAAAACATTGTTTTAATTTTTTTGGCGCTACATATTTCCCGTAATTCCATGTTATTTTATAATTTTGATGAGTTTACTATTATTTTAAATTTGGAAATTGAGTATAGTATAATAAAGAAAAAGTAGATCCAACCTTTGACTGGTATTTTTTGTTTTTCTGTAGGTACTTTATGGCATTAGTGCAGGAGATGGCAGTGAAGATCGATCAGGGCTTCTTGGGAGCAATCGTTGCCCTGTTTACCCCAGCCACTGACTCCCAGGATAGTAAAGAGAAGGTAACTACTGACAGGTGTTGTTATCTCTTATTTTTACTAATAAATTAATCCATAATGAGTGCAGTGGTAAACACTTCCTCCATCATTACAATCTTTTATTTTTGTATTTTGATCGTGTGGCTTTATGTAATTTGAATGAAAAGGGGACTGGAGATGTCAGTATGTGTTTCTCTGTGCTTCAGAATAAGCTGATAGAGAGGGATCTGGAGGCGCTGCAGGCTCAGCTGATGGAGACCTCCATGACAGACACCTCGGGCCTGAGCTTCTTTGAGCATTTCCACATCTCCCCTATTAAAGTAATGAACCAGCACCGCTGTCCACTCCAAAACACAGCACATGTTCTATTCAAGGTCACTTGTCACAGAAATTTCAAATATCAAATAAGACCTGCTCCCTAGTTTCAGTCTTCCACATTTAACAGCATGGCTGGACAGTTATATACATTACCATTCAATAGTTTGGGGTCGAGAAAATGTTTCTGAAGGAAGTCTGACCAAGGTTGCATTTATTTATTAAATATATAGAAAAAACAGTAATATTATGAAATATTATTACAATTTAAAATAATTGTTTTCTATTTTAATATAGTTTAAAATGTAATTTATTCTTGTGATGTCAAAGCTGAATTTTCAGCAGCCATTACTCTTAGTCTTCAGTGTCACATGATCCTTCAGAAATTTCTTATTTCATTTTTTAATTATTGTCCATGTTGAAAACTGTTGTTATTACTGATATTTTTGTGAAAGCTGTGTTAATTGTTTCCTGGATTATTTGATTAAATAGAAAGTTCAAAAGAACAGCATTTACTTAAAATAGAAATAGATATCTTAAATGTATTTTTTTTAAGGTAAAATGATAATAAAAACAAAAAATAATTAAGTAATATACTT